>LPNX010136031.1:55126-100586 GCA_001517045.1 Pseudotsuga menziesii | reverse complement strand
CTTCTGATACACATTTTTGGACTCTTATGTATATTCTGGCTGATTTGGTTTGCCACAGCCCCTTTATAATATTTATAAAAAAGAATCTGTTCTTGTAAAAAAAGGTGTGCACACTGCATACAAAATCCATCTACACCAAAATCAAATGATGAGACTTGTTTAACGTGACCTTTGGCACTATCCTCAACACCAACCAATGAACATGTAATAATCACAAGTAGAAACGATAACAACAGAGCAAATCTAAGAAAAACATTTTTGTACATGAATAGAAATCGACGCCCATATTAGGTAACTCTGTAGTTGAGGTCAAAAAAAGGCTGAATACTAAATACTAAATAGTCCTCTCAGGGTTTGATTGCTTATTGAGCTGGTTAAAGCTTGTGTTGTATACAATCAGCAGACCCGTTAACAAGTTGCCGTACCCCAGGCGTACCCAAAATCGTGGTATGCTGTACCATTTTCTGAAAACGTACCCTAATTTTTTTTATGGAATACCCGGTACGTAATTAATGCTTGCGGTACGTGAGGGTACGTCTGGGTACGTACCATTGCCGTACCCAAGTACTCAGTACCGGTACGTGTACCCGACCCCTCGGTACGCGTACCCATGCAACACAGGTTATCAGTCCTCAATTATTCCCTTTTCTTTAAGACCCGCTCGAACCTATGGGAATACGATAGGTTAATGGGTGTCTCAGGGTGGTTTAGTTGGAAGAGGACATTACAGTCCTCCCCGCTCGAAATTGCTTGTCCTCAAGCAATCTCCGACCAATATACCAAATCGGCAAATCATCTATCCCTGTCTCTTCTTGTCCATTTTTATCAACCAGTTTATTCCGCTGTTCAGTGGCCCTTCTTTTCCTTCGAATTTGTGCTTCTTTTCACCCATGCTCTGTATTCCCTCCTTGTATCTTCTGGGGTACCTTTGAGGATCGAACATGCTAGTTTTCGCTCCTTGTCCAAATTCCGTAGGGCTCATCCTACCTTTGTCTGGAGGTCTACCCGAAAATCCCTTCGCATACCACTGTTCCTTCCTTGAAGTCTTATGTGTTGGAGTTGGCCATTTCCTTGTGCGAGTCTTGTTTTCATGCCTGAAGATGGTGGTCATCCCCTTTGCTGTGGCTGATCCTGAAGCTTCATTGGGAATTCCCCTTAGGACTACTCCCTTCTCATCTGGTGCCAAGAACTCCATCTCTAATGTTTGGTGATTGGTTGAGTATTTCCCAATTGAGTACAACCATTGTACTCCCAAAACAATGCTCGTGTCTGGCACATCTACCTCATAAAAATCGTCCACCAATGTATAATTCCCAAGCTATACCTGTAGGCTGTAACTGAGGTATCCTCTGTGTGCATTTCATTCTGTGATTGCCAACCATGACAACGGTAAACCCCTCAAAGTCCTCAGTGGGAAATATTTTCCTCTCTACCTAAGAGGCATCTATAAAGTTGTGGGGCAAGTTGTGGGTGGCCCCACCATCAATCAAAGCAATGGCACGCTGTCCCTGGATACTTCCCCTGATCCTGATAGTATGGAAGGTGGGGACTCCTATGAGGCTAGCAATAGTGGCTCTCTGTGGTAATTGTTCCAATTATGTACTTGTAGTTCTCCATCCAGTTTCTGCTTCGACTCATCTTCCTCACTACCATCTGGAAGTACCTCGATGAGGTGTACTTTCCCTTTACCCATACGTCTGTGGTTGGGTACCCAAGGTTCTTTGCAATTAAAACATAAGTTCTTCCTTCTCAAATCTTGTCATGTGTCCTCGTTCAACCATTCCCTATGTGGGATTATCCTTTCCTTGTTTTTTGGAAGATTGGTAGATTTTTCCTTTTTTTTTTGGGAGATTGGTAGGTTTTTTTTGGCACAAAATCTTGTAGGTCTAGAGTTCTACCGATAGCATCTCGCAAAGTAATTGGCCTGTAAGCCTTCACCCATCAGTGGAGTGACTTGGATAGTGCCTCCGTAAATAACATAATCAACTGACTCTCTGATATGTCAGATACCATAACTGCAACTCTTTGAAATTCGGATATGAATGTCTCTGCACTGCCTGTCTGCTTGAGCTAAGCAAGTTCCCTGAAATGAATCTCTGGGTCCTTCTTATCAAAGCGCTCCATAAGCCTCTATGTGAAGTCATTGTAGGAAGTGATAGTGTTGTGACCCAATGTCACCAGTCCATGGACCAGTCCATGGTACCACCACTCATGTGCTTCCTTGTCTAAATGTAAAGTAGCCAACTTGATTGCATCTATCTCTGTCATGGGGTTAAGTTGGAAATAGGTGTCTAACTTTTGTACCCAAATTTTCGCTGGACAATTGGATGTCCCATCAAAGTTGGGGATAGTCAATCTCCCCAGCGTTGCAACTCAAAATTCTGATTGAATGCTCTATTGAACCCTCTTGGCTTGTTCCTACTTTTCATGTTGCAAAAATTTGAGAAAGTCATGGCTGAATGGAATTCATCTTCCAAATCCCTGTACTCCTGTAAGTACGCTCCAAATGGGTCACTAGGTTCCGCTAGCATGACTGGTCTTGCTACTACATCTGCCAAGAAGTGAGGCATAGTAGGTCTACTAGAAGGTTTTATATATATATGGGGTGTTTTTTGCATATTAGTGTATGGATGCCTCCCACTACTACTAGTAGATCTTCTATCTACTGGTGAAAGAGGTATACTGCTATGACCTGGTTCTGGTTTCAGGGCCAATCTGTTTATTACATGCAATACTTCCTTCTGCCCTTTGGCTAGGTCATTCAAGGCACTTACCAAGCTGTGAAATTCCAACCTATCTTCCTCTTCTCCTCTGTCAGAGTGTATACCTGTTGGGTCCATGTTTGAGTTGGTATCTTCTAACCGGATATCCTCAAATTCCTGCTCTTCAGTGTACCTACTCTTATTTCTCCTATAGGTTACTAAAGTGTCTTCTTTTGTATTCATTTACTTCTCATGTTCAAGCCCATAGCTAGCAAGGAACATGCCTTGATACCACTGTAATATCCCAAATACTGATATTCTATTGTTTTCTATTCCTAGGGATTACTTGTAGCCTCGGGATTTACAATAATATTGAATAAAAACTTGCATGCAAAGTGTAAGGCAAATGACCCTAAATTATAGCTAAACTAGGGCAGAGAATTGTAGAGAGAAGATCAACACTTACCACTGATAATCAGGCTAATGATACTCCAGAGATAATATGCATGCATAAAGAGCTGAACTGATGAAGAACTGGTGCTCCCTTCCTGGTGTTACCGCCCAACAGCACAAACCACCTCCTCAGCTAAAGGTGATGTTTTTGGTGAAGGGACTGTCTGATGAAGATGAGATTTTGCCGGGATAAAGGTCTTCCCGTGTTGGAGAGAATCACTGGAGCATGCAGAGGTTTTGACCCCTCTAGGCAGGCTAGCAAATTGGTTCACCTGTTTAGCTGCTCACGCCCCCAGCGACATGAAACCAATGAGAACCGCTCCGGATGAGCAAACTGGAAGCTGATGATCACCCAATACCGTAGGATGATCCTGCTGATGAAGATGATGCCAATATTCGAAAGATAAATTGAGATCCAGAGACCCAGCGAATGCTTTGGGGTTTTCCAGCTAAATCCCCAGCTGCACACGTGTCCCTGCAAACAATCTTCGGATGGATGCCAAATAGCTATATATGAATGAATAAAGATGAAGAGCTGATGGTGGACTTGAATGGCCTACCTTGAAGGAGACTAGGGCAGATATCTCACTGCCGAACCCTCGTTAGCTGAAGACTCTGTCTTCAACCCCAAATGCTGCTGCTGCACGCTGTGCTACTGCTCCAAGACTCCAAATCAACAACAATAATAATAGATATCTTCTTTTAATCCAATAAACCCTTCTTAAATAGACGACCATATGCTTTTAGGGTTTGAACTTTGCATATCACTTTTAGGGTTTTTGCTTCACTTTTACATGCATGCAATTCTAATTTCATGTTGACTTTAACACCGAAGAAATAAGGCCTGCATGCTCCGCATGCTTTAGGATATGAACTTTGATGGCCTTCTTACTACATTGATGACTTAATAATACTGAATTGATGTACCTTTCTGCTCCTAGTGCTATTAGTGCTCAGTTATTCCCTTTTCTTTAAGACCCGCTCGAACCTTATGGGAATAAGATAGGTTAACGGGTGTCTCAGGGTGGTTTAGTTAGAAGAGGACATTACATTGAGCACTGGGGGCTAACAGCAATCCAAATCTTCTCTTTTTGAGATCAGACGTTCAAGGATCCATACCTTTGAAGGTTAAAGTTTTATTGAGAATTTGAAGATTACTTGGAACTGTAATATCATAATTGACTCCCTATTTAGTGCCAATTCAAATTCTATTTGAGCTTTTGAAGCTTACTTGAAATTGGAACATATTAATTGTTGTTTTTACTGTCAGTTCAATTCAAAGGGCTTTGTCATTGTTTTGCTCTTTTGGAGTGTTAGCAACTGGAGAATCGCCTGACATTCTGATTTTATTTGAGCATACATTCAGATAAGTTAGCCAGAGATTTAAATTAAGATCGTAATGGAAAAACAGCATCTAAGTCTTATCTAGAGACAGCCATCGGTTTTAGTTTCTAATTCTATACACTTTGATCAACACTCAGTTCCTTACAGTGGAGTATATTTCTTGAACAGTTTGTGTCCTTTGGACACTATAGTGACACACATCAGCTGTCTATTGTCAATTTCATCCTCTTATCTAATTTTTTCCCTCTTCATTACTCTTTTACTTATGTTTTTTGACAGGTTAGCAATTCATCCTTGAGTATTATTTTTTTCTCCAGAAGCTCTCATTTCCTGGCAAAAGGAGTGTAGGAATTTTCATGATATCTAGATTTACTTTGTAGATGTGGTGTATTGTTTGTCCAGTGGTCTATAGCCTAAGAGTGAACAAGTCCCTAACTTCCTTGAGCTGTAACTGAGCAATGAGAATGGTTGTCCAAGTAAAGCTAAATAAGTATTCTGTACCTTGTTCACAGCCCTCAGCAGTCAGCACACAGCTTTTTTAGCCATAGAAGTTAGAAAACTTATACCTGAAACTTTAGTAGATATTCAACTCCCCTGAAATCTAAACCATAAACCCAGAAATAAGATGACAAATAAAGTACTTTCATACCTATCATAGTGGCATTCTAGTGTGACATAACTAAACAAGCATTTGGTGCTGGCTGCAGTCTCTATCTAAACGTTAAGGACGAATCGTTTTTTGGTTTGGAACTGAAAACTTTGAAACATCAGACCTGCATTTTGCATTTCAAGATGATTGTAATTATTAGTATTAATTTCTTTCCCTGTAAAGCTCTGCCGTGACAAAAAACATGTTGTCTAGAATCTGAGTAAGATGATAAACTACTATCTAAGTACCAGTCTTAATTTGCTTGGCTAATTTCTCTCTCCCAGTAGCTTCTGTTGTTTAGCATTTTCTTGCATTTTTTTATGAGTTGTAAGCTAGACAGTAAATGAAATATTTAATGCTTCAATGTCTTACTGCTTTGTAAGCAGTTCATTTTTAAGAACTAAGACTTTTGACACTGTTTGTTGCTTATCATTAGTTTACGCCTAAAATCATTGCCCTTGTGAACTATCTTATTTGAGGGTTGCATTTATTGTGATTCAGATCAGCCGAGATTGTCAAGAACTAGAGTCATCCATTGGGGAGCAGCTAGCTTCTTTGCTCTATCTGGAGCCAGATAGTGAACTCATGGTATGTTTCAGTTTGTAAGTTTCTGCGGTGAGTTGGATTAGTGTAGGTTTTTTCCGGAAATTCCGCAGTAGTCATTAGTCATGGTATGTTTCCGTGGTATATATGTACCTTTTGATTTAGAAGAATAACCATATGGTTATTTTGTTTTGGTTGTCATTTTCCCATAAGCTCTAATTATCTTTGCTGTTAATGCACGTTTTGAAATATTCTCCTTTGATTGTCATCTGTATGATTTTATTATGTCCTTCAGAACTGGTGAAAGGGTTATTAGCCCAACCTTTGCTTGGATCACTTTAAGAAAGCTGTTTTTTTCTTGGGTTGTTGTTAGGGGTAGGGAGGAGGGGGATGAGAACATCTTAATTGTGATTGTAATGAAAGATAGTGTAGGTAGAGTAGTTGCTGTGTTTGAAACTTTGATAATATGGTGTTTTTTTCAGGCTGCTGCATGTGCTGTAGAATCCAAACGCAAAGAAGAAAAACCCCAAGGCATGAATTCCCATGAGAATGAGGATCCAAACATTGTACCATTTGAAGATAATGATGATGAACAGGATGATGATGAGAGCGATGAAGAAGAAAGTTCAAGCCATTCTCTTGGTGCAAATCAAGGCAGAGGTCGGGGAAGAGGAACAATGTGGCCTCCACATGGGCCAATGGTAAGGCCTGGTATGGGATTGGCTGGATCAAAGCCCATGGGTTTCCATCCTGTCATGGTTGGTGGTGATGGCTATGGCTTTGATAGGTTTGCAATGGGAACTGGAGAAGGATTTGCTATGCCAGATATGTTCAATGTACCAGCTGGTCCAACTCAAGGCTTTCCCTCTTATAGTCATCCAGGTCCAAGATTTAGTGGTCACGAGTTCTCAAACGTTGGCCTCTCTTCTGGAATGAATTTTGTACCAATAGATGGGCCTGGTTCAAATCCTGGAATGGTTTTCCATGGTCGACCTCCCCCATCTAATGGAATATACCCCCATGGTGGGCCGAGAATGATGGTTCAAGGTGGAAGTTTAGGTGGCAATGGTCCAAATGCAATGATGGGAGCTGGAAGAAGTCGCTTTATGGGCGGGCCAGGAGCTCCTGGACGTCCAAATAGATCATCAGGTATGCCCTTTCGCCCTCCGCATGTTGGGAATGGTGGTAGGGGAAGGAAAGATCAAAAAAGGCGCAGAAATGATCATAGTATCGATAGACAATTTGGTATAGATCAAAGGACAAGTTCAAAGGCTCAGCAAATGCACACTGCTGAGCAAGCTTTGGAGGCCGAGACATCAAGACATCAACATCAAGATGGATTTGGAAATAATCATTATGCTATTGCTAATGACGAGGACAGTGAAAGTGAGGATCAAGCTCCTCGAAGATCCAGGCATGGTGAAAGCAAGAAGAAAAGGCGTGATTGGGATGGGGAAGAGAGTGATCAGTCTCGTCATTGGGAGCTGCCTTCAGTGGTGGTGGAACCTGAAGATACTGGATAATAGGATTTTTTGCATTCCCGCTTTTGACTCTTCTGTAGTTAAATAGGATAATATAGGATTTCTCTTTGCTATGCTTGACCTAACCCTAAGATAGATAAATTGCATAGCTTCAGTTGGGTATGCTGAGTTTCTTATAATTTAAAATTGAGATTTAAAACTGGTGGTATAATTGTTTTCCTGCTGCTATTCTGAGTATTCTTGCAGCATGTAAAATGTTGGTTTATTGAATTTCTGCTCTGTATAGTATAATAAATTTCTGATAAATGAGTGGGCATTTGATTCTCCTGCCCAAAATGATCAAATTATAGGCTACTAACTTCATCTGAAAGTCGGAGAGATTGTAACATAGAAACCGATGCTCTTGTGAGCAGAAATTTTCTGATAGAAATAAGGTAGTTGCCAAACTGGCAAACAGCAATATACCCCCTCCAAATCATCTTTCTCATGTATCATTTGTATATTCGTATTTTAGATCTCGTTCAAGGCAGGAAACCCAAGATGACAAAAACCTTCTTGGTGTTTCCTAACGAGGGCAACCTCTGTACTCTGAAACCAAAGAAATTATATGGAGTTTCACAACTGTATTTTGCGGGAAGCCTTATATTGTTTGAATATTGTTGGGAAGCTTATGAAATGTGAAATTCTCCTATAGGTTGGTTATCTATGTTGTCTCAAACTTATCTTTGGTTTATTATCTCATGTGTTTTGTTAAAGGTTTAATGGCATTTGAGGAGTTGGTATTTAAGCATTGAAGTAAATGTTTATACTGAATGCATCCAGAAGAAAATGTACATTGAAACTATTTATCAAAATCCTTTTTGAGTGAAGGAAACCCACTTAAAAGGAAGATATGGCATAGTTGTGGCGATTCTGATTTATATCTCAACCAATATAAAATGGATGCCAAAGTCGTACATATGTCAAGATATAAATTCTGCTAGAGGGTGCTAAAGAAGATGAAAACTTCCTCCAAGGAGTAAACTGAAGTGCGTCTTCTCCATTAACGCACAGGAGCAAATTCAAGCAATCTCCCTTGCTGGTATAACAAAGAACAAGTTGGTGACAGTAGTTAAAACCCATTTTTTGAATATGACAACTTGAAGGTTTAGAGTTCAAAATGAAGATCGACATTGCATGCAAGGGTTTGAAGTAAAGTACGTTGAAATGAGCAAATTGTTGGGATGATTGTACAATTGTTAACGTAGTAACACTCTTCAAGAATTTGTCGATGTTTTTCTTTTACTTGTCATGGACTAAAAGCATTCAGAAAGAAAGATTATGGAGAGCTGAAGATTGAGCTACATCTTATATGCGAAACCATTATGGCTACCCTAAAGAATGAGCCCCAAAGAAGCAATTATTGGGATGAGCGTATTATTGTTGTCATAACACTGATGAAGAATTTGTCCTTGTATTAGCTTTCAACTATCTTGATGAAAGGGATTTGAAAAAGCCACGGAGAGCTGAAGATTGAGCTACATCTAGATGTGACACTAGTATGGCGACCCTTGAGAATGAACACGTATAAAAGCAGTACAAGAGATCAACAATTTGTTGGATGCAAGAATGATTTATCTATCAACAAATTGAGAAGATTTATAGTGATTACAATGTATATTTGAATGTTGCATCTTGGAGATTATCTTGTATGATTTACTGTATGCTGCATGATTGCTATATTATTTTGTGACTTCTGGGATGATTTGTACTTCATTGTGTTAAGCTTCATAATGATTTGGCTTCTAAAAATATTATTACTCATGTTAATTCAGCTACGGATATTCAACTTTTGTTTTTCTCTTTTGGGTAAAATTGGCTTAATAAAATGTGTATAAATGTGAATCATGGTTTTTAGCGCTATAGATGAGTTGCGAGCTCGCATGCAAGGCTTGTCCTTTCCTCAAGGAACACAAAGATAAACAAATGTGCTTTAACCACTCTTTCTTTTGTACGAGTGGTTCTTTTATAACATGCTCTAGGTTACTAGGACTTTTTAATGTTACACATAATGATGATTACAGATTTTCCAAATAAAGAAAAGCTCAGCATACAATGATGATTTAGAGAAGTGTCAGCATCTAATGTAGAAAGGTTATATGAGGTACCCTCCTCTATCTATATGCATGTGTTTTCATTAAAAGAACTTGTTCTAAAACAGTGGCAAGAAGTTTTTCAGTGTTCTGGTAGCTATCCTGCTCTTCTTTGTGCATCATTTTAGCAGGATCTGAACTCGTGATAATAAAAATGGCAAGGAAAAATGATCTCCCTATTTTGAAAATAATCTAGATTTTAACAGTCGGGATTTATGAGGCCTATAATCTATTCAATAGTTTCCAACTCCTTGCCCATGTGTATGGCTTGCATGTTACATAATGAATTGGTATTTCCAACCTAATAATTTCATGTTACATAATGAATTTGCCTATAATCTATTAAGAAGAATCAATAATTCAACCCAAGAACTTAAAGTTAAGAGATGATTGTTTATATGTTCTCTTTCCTACTGTTAAGATCATTTCTCCCAGGAACATTAAAGCATCTTTTCGTTATTTTTGAAGGGGCTCTAAGGTATTTCCAGCCCTTCTATAATAGCATTAGTTAGATTGTCTCAACGCACCCTTTTTTCTCAACCCAGATGGGCAAAATTTATATTAAAAAGCTGATGAAACAGCGAAAAAGGTTACTAAAATTCCCCAAAAGATCTACCTGTTTATAGTTCAACAGAGCTGTACCCTGCAAATTATCATCAGCCTGCAGTCTCAAGACTAAACTGCTATAATCTCTAATAAACTGACCAAGCATAAAAACACAGTAACAAGTCATGAACAACCAAAAAACCAAATGAAAGATACTCCTAAAATCCTAAACGTCTCTATTATCCTCAGACTGGCCTGGAGAGCTTGAAATTTTAACAATGGTGATGGCTGGCTTGTGTACAGATTCTTCATCAATGGTCTTTGAGTCAACGTTCCTGGTAGGTCTAGACTGATAGCCGACCATATCATGGTCAATATCCACAGCGATGCTTATCTTTTCCATTTGAGTGCCCTGGACATGGACTTGGTTCTCCAAGTCATTGAAACAATGATCCATCAAAGAGACATGAGTAGTTTCCTCACGAATGGGAAGTAAGACTCCCTCCAGTTGAGAATTAGTTCTGCACAGAGTGGTCTGTAGGTTCTGAATAGCAGTCTTCACGTCCAGTACACCCTTAACCAACTCCATCAAATCGATCGCAGCCACTCTTTTCCCTTATCCTTGCTTTGAAGCCAGACAACCCAAACACTCGCCACACCAAAACACCTTCCTGTCTCCGTGGGAGATCAACAAAAGGGAACTAGAAGGCAAATAATTTGAACACTGCCCAATCAGAGCATACCACCAATAGAGGGTCCCAAGAGAGAGAGAGACAACACATAGAACATCAAGGGGGAAACCCCCTCGTCTTTTAGATTGGGGCTCAAGCTCCCGAATAATCCCATAGACATTGGAGGAAGGATCCAGAACCGCCATAATATGCGTAAGGATAACACACCAATCCCAAGCAGAGTTTTGTGAGACTTCTCTCATGTGCAATGTTAATGTGGATTTAATGTTGTTGCTTAAAAAATTGTTACGTTGGCAGGTGGTGTCCATGCAAAAGGGGGCGCGAAAAACACATTGTTTCAAAGACATAAATATAACCTTAGGGGAACCATTGATTGATACTTTGGCCCCCATTTTTGGCTAGGATACCTTTGTGAAGGTTGGCAAGCTGGTCAACAATTGTGTTATATGTTTTCTCTAATATATACACTCAACGCGACTCTCAATTTTCCCTAATATCTACTCCCACCCTCAATTTTCTCTAATATCTTTGTCTACCCCGACCCTTATGTTGTTTATTACCAATATAGTCATCATGCCCTCGTCGATTATTTTGTTGACTGAATCTTGTTTGAAAGTATGATTTAAATTGGGGTTCATAAACTTGGGGGAGACTTCGAATTGCACATCAAAGTATCCAAAATATGATTATGATTTTTTCCATGTTCACCTCTCGAAGGTCTCTAGTTTCATGGTTATCATGTAGACAACAACAAGGGCCATGGGTTGTTAGGATATCTTGATAGTTTCCTTGCATTGGAATGTAAACATATTTGTTGAGACTTACGTTGCATTGCCTAGTTCAGGTCAAATCCTTTGGGATTAGTTCAATATTGGCACTGTTTGTAAATGCTTCCCAAAATTCTAGGGAAGTTTGTCTATCATGACCTCAATAGGGTTTTTTTTATATCCCAAACCTAATATACACATCTATGTTTAGGTTAATCTTTTTGAGAAGTTGGAGTCTACTGACATATATGTCGGCCTATGTAATGTGATAATTTGTCGAACACTTTTTTATGTTGTTAAAATCTCAATCATTGTATCTAGTATTACTTTCTTACAAAACCCACTTGCAAAGTTATAGTAGTCAAGATGGCTACATTGTGAATATAGGGAGAGGTTTTGTTGTTCGTAAACAATCCTATTCCTAGGATGCTACAACATGCAATGTCTATCTTAAGAACTTAATCCAATCTCAAGGGGGCTCTAGTGGCACTTTAGGGTGTGATCTTTAGTCCTAAGAGCTTTCAGTGTCAATGTTAGAAAAATAGGATCGCAGAGCAATAACAATAAACAACAAACAACAAACAAGATGTAAATATTAAAACATATTACAAGAGAGACACAAATATAACGTGGTTCACCCAAGATGAACTACGTCCACACATAAATTGCCAGTCATTTATTTTATACCATCCAACAAAATAAAGGGATACAAACTACAACAACCTAGCTGCACTTCCTTAAACTCTCTCATAGTCTCTCTGACACAATCACATAGATTGTTTTACAATGCTACAATACAATACACAACTGTATTGCAATGCTTTCCTTTTATAGGGGAATTACCATGGGAAAATACCACGGGTCACCCAATACCATGGGCCTGTNGGGGGGGGGGCGGGTGGGGGCGGCGGTGTTCCCTCGGACCCCCTTGCTGTCATGAGTGTACAGTAAAACTAGGGTACAAACATGCTTGAACAATAACATCTTTGAATTTGGAAGATGAGGCTCCACAACCAATAGTCAAAGCAATGCACTCAAGCAAGCTAAGTTAGTGTCACTATTGTTGTATGCACATGCAATAAAATCCAATAGAAAGGCAAAATGCCCCCTGAGAAACTAAAATGGTCAGTATTTTGTTCTTGCTAGTTCTAATATCTACCTCCATTGTGTTTTGAGCATTGGACCATCTTAACAATATGGTAAAGTACACAGGGTTGATAATGGAGCAATATCTCCTGCAATTCTCTATGAATGCTTTTTCATGAAACATGTTGATTATTTTGGAGACCTATAAAAAGGACTTGTTAGATGGATGTGCAGGTGTTTGTAAGTTTTACAATAAATGTTTTTTTTGCTTAGGTATCTACTTAAATATGATTTGCCTCGACTTATATTTTTTCACATGACCAAGGCAAAGGGGATATAATAATGCTCATTTTTTAAGTTAGCTACTTGTGTTAAAAACTATGGCATTTATCCAACTCATAGATTGCTTTGTTTTTCATTATTGGTGTATTAATGATGCTATTGAGAGATCAAACTTTTGGCACTAGATGGTTGAGAGATATCAAAGCCTAATTGGGTAATTTGTGGGGATTTTAATATGGTCAAGTCATGAGAACATACAACTTTTCTCTATTAGTGATGTTATTGAGAGATCAAATGTTTTGGTACTGGAAGGTTGAGAGATAATAGAGACAGATTGGGTGATTTGTGGGGATTTTAATTTGGTCTAGTGTTGAGAAGATAAAGCCTTTTTCCCTCATTGTTTGAGCCCTAGGGAGTGGGACGTGTTACCACCCAGTTTGCATAGGATGATCAATAAATAGAAGAAATCAACCAACCAAGGACCATCCAGTCCTTCATTCAGATCAGGTAGTCTTCTGCCTAGGTGCATGTTCTTTTGTACTTTCTTTGTCATGGTCAAAGGAAGTTGTTTGTAAAATTTTGACATCCATTACATGTGTAAAAGGGATAGCCTGAGTGAGTCACCTGTATTATGGCTACTTTTGAGTGTTTGTTTTCCTAGATGAACTTGGATTCATGTGATCATAGCTTATCCTAGTTTTTTCACTCACACCTCCAAAGACAAAGTATGTCATAACATAGGTTCCTCAAGCTAGTGTCTAAGTCCTTAGCATCTGATGTTAAAATATAAGTCAGTCACCATGTCCTTAGCAACATGTATGACCTTTTAGGTCCCTTGGGGGGTAACAATGAAAATAATTCTATGTAAAAAGTAGTTAAGGGTGTCAAATATTAAAAAGAGAATATTATGGGCACCTTCACCCCTCAAAGAAGGTGAATGCATGGGTTTTGCCTCATCCATGGAAGCATGTGGTGCCCTCACCTAGCTCATGCATGTGTTTGCATGCTCCTTGTATGGCATTGTTCACTCCTCAAGGTGGCGCCCCTCCCATTCAGTTGACTTCAGTATGCATGAAGTGGTGGTGCCCTAACGCTTGCATGGCCTCTCCTCTAAGTGACAACACATTACCTCATGCATGGTTAGGGTTTTAGCTCCACATGGTGTCTTTTCTTGCATGGTTAGGGTTTTAGCTCACATGTGGCACTCTCTTTTGGATGGAGTTAGGGTTTTGGATCTAAATATGGCTTCTTCTCCTTCCATGCAGGGAGAAAGTCCCATTGTCATGTTTTCCTATTTATGAGAGTCTCTTCCTCTCTCATTTTGTTGGTTATTGTTAAGAGACAAAGCTATTGTATTGTATCTCTCTCTTTTGAAGAGAATTTGGAATAAAATTGAAAACTTTGGAGGTCACATTAGCGGGTTCTATGTTTATAGTATATGTATCTTGCTTGTTCATTTATGTATAGTTAATATGCTCTAGCTTTGCTTATACTTATTTCTTTGTTGCATGTTTGGCCATTGAAGGGGTATTGATACCCAGTTGGCATATATCCATTCTAACTTTATGTATCTTAGTGCTAGGTTATCTAAAAGATAGTTATTTTTAGCGCTTTTGCTAGTTTGGATATCGCTATATTAACTTATTTCACATAGACTACACCACCAAGAAATGGGAATTTATGTATAGTTAATATGCTCTAGCTTTGCTTATACTTATTTCTTTGTTGCATGCTTGGCCATTGAAGGGGTATTGATACCTAGTTGGCATATATCCATTCTAACTTTATGTATCTTAGTGCTAGGTTATCTAAAAGATAGTTATTTTTAGCGTTTTGCTAGTTTGGATATTGCTATATTAACATATTTCACATAGACTACACCACCAAGAAATGGGAAGATGATATCCCTCTCGTATAAGCTAATCTTTTGCAAGTTGACTGCAAACTGCAAGCAGATCACGACGTGCCTAGAGCTCCCCTAACCTCTTATATCCATTCAAGGCAAAGCAATGCAAAGCAAGAACCAAAGTGACTCCAGTTTTTGAGACTTCCTCTTATGTTCCTTTAACCCTCCTCTCTTTTTAATATTTCAATTAGTTACTCACATTGCATGTTTAGATTCTTAAACCATTATTGCATATTTTTCCTAAATCTATTCTTGCATTTATTAGATATATTGCACATGTAACTTATATCTTAGAATAGATCCAAACTAAAATATATTTCTTTAGTGCATGCATTTCAACTTACATAAATATTGCACTTAGATAAGCTCCTGTACTTTCAAAGAAAATCCAATTTTATTATTTGCATGTCCATGCATGTGGTTGCATGTTGTTGTAAATTAGTCTAAAATGTTTCTAATTGGTCTCTATTTAAGACTTTAGCTCGCTATCAAAACTTTAGACAGCGATAAAATCTCATGATACAAACACTTACATCCATCTAGATCCATAGTGCTAATCCCCCTTTTCATTGGTTTTTAGTCTAATACTTGTTGGCAGGTTAAGTCTCCATCAGGGAGAGATAAAAGGGATCTATTCCAGAGTATGTTTGCTGCTATTTCATAACTTTTACTTACAAAATTGTGACAACAAACACACAGTTCAAAAAATAGCCTCAATTTCCCCCTTGGTTCGGTTGGCTCAAGTTGGTAAAAATATAATATTGTTTGCATTTTTCTCTCTACTTCTTCCATAAACTTGTAAGTTTGTTGTCCATAAGAACCAACAGTAAGAACTTTCGAGAAGTTCTAATTCAAGTTTGTAACCAATTCAATAGGGTAGTGGTGTCACATCCCCCCTACGCACCTCGTGTGTCATTTGTTGCATTTGTCAATTTTTGTATCCAACTTTGCATGCTAACTCCACCAATTCCTAACTTAGATTAGCCCACACTTTCCTTGATGCTCTAAAATTAACCTTATATTTTTTAGTATTCTTTGTGTTTTCCATTTCTACATAAATATTACTACATGCTAGTACATTATGCCCATTTATTTATGCATGTTGTAATTCTCCAATTAACTCCATCTAAAGATTAATTCTAAATCAAATCTCATTAATTGAACTTAAAATTAATCCTACGTAGAGACATATTCCGACGTCTATAAAGTTTCATAGAACTATCACTTTATGGGCAAATTCTATAGTTGAGGGACCATACTAGGTAGTGATCGTTCGGAGCCGTTAGGCTACATATTTGTTTGGTGTACTGCATTAGACATTCCTTGTGACTCCGATATAGTCCCCTCTTTGTGTAGTACCACACTTGACACCTGGAGTCATTTCCATGTATCTTGCATATATCGAAAACTCGCCTTTCCCTTTAATAATTCTTCATTGAACAGGCAAGTCAATCCTCACTTCAACAAGTTCACATTTTGACTTTACTTCCACTTTATAGTAATTAGATAACTTTCTTGTCTCTTGGTAGATTAATCTATATTATAGCTTGCAAGTATTTGTTGTTATGCAATCGTATCTTTTTTTCCCAATGGTTAAAGCACTAATTTATATTATGTACATGTTGAAGCTTTGATTTACGTGATTTAGTGATTGCAAATGTTGATTTCCTTGTTAGATATATTGCTAGATTAATTTCAAAGTTTCTTTTATTAAATCTTAAGTCGTTTTTTCCAAAGCGACTATCCTTAGATTTCTTAGGGTCTACTACCCTTTTCTTTTGTTTAGGATTTAGCTTAAACAAAAGGAGTTGAGTGTTGTGGTGATGGTTGCACCGACTAGTTGATTTCCCCCCAAGGCCACTCTCAGTGAGTTGAGATTTTTTTCACATTCATGTGTGGATTTAGGCAATAACATTTTGATGTCGTTTACAGAGATAAAATCTTTTTATTACTCAAAATTAACGGCCTTGTTTTTGTCTTTGTTTGATGAATGCTCTAGATTAGATATTTAACATTTTCATTTGGTGACTCCATTAATTTTTTTTCAATTTTCTAACATGTAATTTACAAAAAAGAACTGTGTGATAGATTATTGTTGCATATTTTTCTTCTCACATGGAAATTCCATGAATGGATGAAACCCCTGTTCCTCACAAGTTTGTGAGGATTTGTTATGAGCACAAGCTACACCTTGAAAACTCTTTGAAGCTCATTTTTTATGAATCCATCGTAATAGTTTAGTATGAGGTATTTTTTGACAGATCCCAGTGTTAAAGATCATGAGCCTTGGGCACAGAATGCTTTCCCTCATATTGAATTTTGTGGCATTCTTGGATGCCCAAATGAAAGGTTTGATATGTTTATAGTGTTTGATTTCACTCCTGCATATCATGGGCATGGTGAGCCGCCCAACATTCACATTACAACCTTCATCAAAGTTGCGATTGATTTCAATATTTTTCATGAAGATAAATTTGATGACAATATTTTTATGTACTGTGGAGGGTGATGCTCTAGATTGGTTTGTGGGATTTGATCTCAAAGAAGTCTCTTCAATGGAATATTTCTTTTGAAGATAATTGCAAGGTTGAGAATGATATTAAATATTTTCTTACTCCTATTCCTAGTAGAAATAGAGCACATATTGATTCAAAAGAAGAAAGCAAGAAAGAAAAGATCATTGAGGATACTATGGAACTCCTACCTAATGAAACATGCCAAAGTTAGGAGAAAGAAGCCCTTGCAGAAGCTCATGAAAAAATTCATGATGAGAACTGTGAGGTGCATGATGACACTCCTTTTTATTCTCCTCATGGTGATAAGGGTTTAGTAACCTTGTTCCATTTTCATATTTTTGAAACCGAGCCTTGTAAGGATGATAATTGTGAGCATGAGAAAGATAGGGGAAACCAATGGTATGTTACTACCGTATGAGGAATTCCATACTTTTGATAAGGATTTAGATGACAATTATTCGACATATTTGGAAAATCCATTTTTGATATATCCATAGAAGGGAGTGTTTATTTTTTATTTGTTAGGTGCATGTTGACACTCCTCTTTGTTCTCCTATCGTGATGAGGGTTTGGTAAGCTTGTCCCATTTTTATATTTTTTTAAACTGATCCTTGTAAGGATGATACTTGTGAGCATGGACAAGATGGGGGAAACCAAGGGTATGTTACTAATGATGAGGAATTCCATACTTTTGATAAGGATTTGGATGACAATTATTGGACATATTTGGAAAAACCCATTTTTGATATATATCCATAGAAGGGAGTGTTTATTTTGAAGCCTTTGGAAAACCTAGTTTGGAATAAACGCATTCAAATTGTTCTTGTGATCATTTCCAACCATACACAAGTACTAATGATACAAACCTCAGACAACAATTCATTTTCACTGGTAAGATATATTTGATGCAACCCGTGGAGGGACAATTTCAGTCATTATCTTGACATGCAAAAGTTTCTCATGATTTGGAGCATCCTGGTGTTGATATTATTACAAATATTTTTTCAGTCGAGAATCCTTACCCTTTTGGATGAGTGTGAGGGTTTCTATTGGTTTCCTCATAATACATATGTTTTAGAAAGCCTATTCCAAGGTTGGATAGAAGAATCTTGCAGAGATACTCACCATTCTTGGCAGGATTTTGATTATACTACACATACTAGTGATCTCATATTCTGCCCTTCCATCGTGAAGATTCCCCTAGGTTTGCATATGGTGATTAATGAGTCCTTGTTTCATTTGGTAAATGTTAGAGCAAATAACCATCTACCTAGATACCTAGATCACGTTTTGATGACTCTGATGGGCCAAGCCACGCCTAAATTGACCATCTAAACCAACCATGAGTTAAAGTCCTATATTTAGGGGCACCTTCCTTAATTTGGGGGTACATTCCCTGATTTGGGGAGATTTTCTCTGATTTTAGGTGGCATTTAGTTAAGGACTAGATGTGCTCTACTAATCTAGGTCATCATTGACCCTAACTAACCCATAATAGTCATTATCCATCAAGTTAAGTTATTAGTGCCTTATTTAAGATATTTTAGGTATTTTCATGCATTTCTTCAATTAAGCTAGTGCTATGTTCGTCAATGAATCAATTAAACTCAATCTAGGTGAGTGTAGATGACTAACTGAGGGTATTTGGATCTAGTAAAGCATGACTGGCCTCCCTAGCATTACATGATCATTTTGAATAGCTACTTGACCTATTTGAATTTCCTTACTAATTATATTGTTCACCTCCATTCATTTAAGTTAAAGAAATACATCATTATTTTCTTCTTATCTGATTTTAGTTTTTGTGTAATGATCTATGAAAACTCATTTGTTGCATGATTAATTGATCGCTGATTTGATTTTCACAGTATATTTATTTATTTATGTTCCTAGATATAAATGCTTAAATCTTATATGGTATCAGAGTTGCAGGGGTACATAACTAATCAGTGTTCTAGTGATTTTTTTGTTAGAGATCAATCTTTTGCAAGTTGAAGAAAGGATTTTGCAACCATCAAAGAGCTCTTTGAAACCATGGATCTCCTATCTCCCCAACATATTATAACCCCCTTCAATTATTATGAATGGAAATCAAAAGTAGAGATGCTCTCGAGGATGAAGGGGCTCTACCAGATCACAATGGGTACACAGGTGGAACCAAATTCAACAGTTGAAAAGTCCAAGTAATTGAATAGAATGGATGAAACATTTATGATTATTTTATATTCCATTTTTCTACATATACTCTTCTGCATTCAATCCAAGAAAACTCCTAATGAAGTATGGACCACTCTGTCCACCATCTTTGGTACACAAGATGAAATGAGGGGAAATCATTTGAAGGTGGAGCTAATGAACCTTGGGCCAAGTGAGTTCAACTCCATTCAAAAATTATTCTCCAAATTCAAATCTGTCCTCTTGCAGCTCAATGTGTGTAAGATTGATAAAGATGACAATCAAATGTTACTCTCTATCCGTTCAAAATAGGGTCCTAAATTTGGTACCTTTGTCTCTTCATTTCGTTCTACTAGGTTGGATCTTATAACATCTTTTACTATGCCTTCTTTAGATGTATTTGTCTCCTATCTTATTCAAGAGCATGATAAGATCTCATAGATGGGCCCATAAAGGACCTCAAATTCTCATGGACTTGTAGCAAATGAGGACAAGAAGAGAGTAAGTAGGAAAATGACTCCTTACATTGAGGTAGAAAGGAGAAAAACAAGGATTTCTCATGAAGATTTCAACTTCGATGATGGAAATACCGAATATGAGAATCCTCAGTGTCCTAGCTGTAATAAAGGACCACATAAAGAAGAAGATTGCATGTACACAAAGTTTTTGGAAGAAAAGGAAGAGAAGGAGCACAACAAGAAAGTTGTCACATCCAGCTGCATGTATGCACTTTCAATAATATCCACTCAATGCATCATTGATTTATAATACTTTGGAGAACTTGTTCCAATCAAGTTCTAATTAAAGAATCGATTGGAAAACATTTCTCAAATCAAGTTCTCAATGAAGAAGACCTCCAACATGTCTCTTCAGACTTCGAAGCTACAACTTTTACTCATACTGCTCACCAATTTACACACAAAACTTTTTGAGTAGATTATTTTTTTTACATTTTCTTTTATAGTTTTTTCCCCATGTGTTTTTCACCCTCTTACTTATTTTATAGAGAATATTATGCGCATGGATGCCTAATATGTCTGCAAATTGTCGGGACCTGTTTTTCCTTTTTTTTTCCTCCTAGTTAGGCTTATGGGGGCTTGTTAGAGAAAATAACCCTCTATCTAGCTATGTAGACCCTATTCTGATGACTTTAATGGGCCAAACCACACCTAAAATGACGACCTAAATCGACCATGAGTTAAAATCCTCTATTTGGGGGCGCCGTCCTTGATTTGGGGGTGCTTTCCCTAATTTTCCATTGATTATAGGTGGTAGTTAGTTAAAGACTAGATGTGTTTGACTAATCTAGGTCCCAACTAACCCTTATTAACCCATAACAATAATTATCCCTCCAATATAATCATTAGTATCCTAGTTGAGACATTTTAAGGATTTTCATGCACTTCTTCAGTTAAACTAGTGCTCTGTGAGTCATACAATCAAATAAATTTAGTCTAGGCGAGTGTGCATGACTAACCGAGGATCTATGTCTCTAGTTAAGCCTGACTAGCCTCCCTAGCACTGCATGAACAATTCGAATATCCTCCTAACCTAATTCAAATTAGATTTTTATTTGTATTGTTCACCTCCATTCCTTAAAGTTAATGAAATACATCATTCCTTTCTTCTTATTTGCTTCTAGTTTCTGTGTAATGATTTATGAAATCTCATTTCTGATTTGAACAGTTGATTTCTCATTTGATTTTCACATATATCTTTTTAGTTTACATGGATATATATGCTAAAATATTATAGTAACCAAACACAAGAGAAGAAGCTTTTGTATTGATAAAATGTTGAGGTGGCTACATTGGCTTTATAATTTAACCTAAAAATTTGCTTCATCTCATGCATAGAGTAGGATAAATAAGCTCCTTAGCATGAGCATTTATTTTTAGTCATTTCATTTATGTACTTAGAAATTGTACTTTTTATTTTTTAGTTAGTTTCATTTTCTGTTAATGCAACCGATATTTCATCTGAATGGATTTTTATATGAACATGTGTAACTAAAGGTTTGCCTATCAAGATTGAAATGTTTTTATAGGTCACACATTGGAGATTCTCGATTCTCGTCCACTTTCCAAAGATCAAGTGCATGTCCCCATGTAGGATCCAGTTGTTGCCACCCATTTTGAACAAGATGATCAATAGACAAAAGACATCAACTAGCCAGGGACTTTCTAGTCCTTCATCTAGATTAGGTGGTCTTCTTCCTAGTTGCATGTTCTTTTTCACTTCCTTTTCATGGTTAAAGGAAGTTTTTATAAAATTTTGACATCCATTACATGTGTAAAAGGGATATCTCGAGTGATTCACTTATATTATGAACTTAGATCTTAGTGATACGAGTTTATCTTGTTTTATCCACTCATACCTACAAAATCCAAGCATGTTATAATATAGGTGCCTTAGGATGGCGACTAAGTCCTTAGGTTCGATGTCAAAATAGGAGTTAGTCACCATGAACCTATCAACATGCATGGCTTTTTAGGTCCCTTGGGGGGGTAAAAATGGCAAAAAAATATGTAAAATAGTGTTAAGGGCGTCAAATATTAAAAAGGGAATATTGTGGGAAGCTCCCCCTTTGATAGAAGGTGCATGCATGGGTTTTCCCTCATCTAGTGAAGCATGTGGTTCCCTCACCTAGCTCATGCTTGTGTTTGCATGCTCCTTGCATGGCATTGTTCACTCTCTCTCAAGGTGGCGCCCCTTCCATTCATTTAACTTTAGTATGCATGAAGTGGTGTCATGTTAACTCCTGCATGGCTTCTCCTATAGGTGAAAACATATTACCTCATGCATGGTTAGAGTTTTAGCTCCATATGGCACCTTTTCTTGCATTGTTAGGGTTTTATCTCACATGTGGCACTCTCTCTTGGATGGATTTAGGGTTTGGGATCTACATGTGGTTTCTTTTCCTTCCACGTAGGGGGGAGGTTCCAATGTCATGTTTTCCTATTTATGAGAGGATCCTCCTCTCTCATTTTGTTGGTTACTGTTAAGAGACAAAGCTAATGTGTTATATATTTCTCTCTTTAGAAGAGCATTTGGAATAAATTGAAAACTTTGGAGGCCACATTAGCGGGTTCTATGTGTTTGGTATATGCCTCTTGCTTTTTCATTTACGTCTAGTTAATATGCTCTAGCTTTGCTTATACTTCTTTCTCTGTTGCATGCTTGGACATTGAAGGAGTATTTCTACCTAGTTGGCGTTGATCAATTCTAGTTTGATGTATCTTAGCGCTAGGTGATCTAAAATATAGTTATTTTTAGCAATTTTCCTAGTTTGGATTTTGTTATATTAACATATTTTAGGTAGATTGTACCACCAAGCAACAAGAAGAGGAGAGCCAACTCCTTGTACAAGCTCATATTTTACAAGTTGAATATAATCTCCAAGCAAGTTAAGGTGTTTTTAGAGCTCCCTTAACCTCTCTGATCCTTTTGAGGAAAAGTAGTGCAAATCAAGAATCAAAGTGACTATTTTTGAAACTTCCTCTTGTATTCCTTTAACCCTCCTCTCTTTTCAATATTTCAATTAGTTACTCACATTGCATGTTTAGATTCATAAACCATTATTGCATGTTTTTCCTAAATCTATTCATGCATTTATTAGATCTATTACACACGTAATGCATATCTTAGAATAAATTCAAGATGAAAGAGATTTCATTAGTACATGAATTCAAAATTACATAAATGTTGCACTTGGATAAGCTGCTATACTTTAAAATAAATTTTATTACTTACATGTCCATGCATGTGGTTGCATGTTGTTATAAATTAGTGTAAAAATATTTTTAACTAGTCTCTTTATTAGACTTTATCTCGGTGCTAACTCTTTGGACAACAAGAAAATCTCATGAGACAGATACTTACATCCATCTAGATTCATAGTTCTATACTCTTTTTCATTATTTTTTAGTTTAACATTTGTTGATAGGTTAAACCTCCATCTGGGAGAGATCAAAGGGCTCTACTATGGAGTATGTTTATTGTTGTTTCATAAAATTTACTTGCATATTTAGGAAAGTGAACACGTAGTCCAAAAGGCAGCCTTGATTTCCCCCTTGGTTTAGTCGGCTCAAGTCGATAAAAATATAATATTGTTTGAAGTTTTCTCTCCACTTCTTCCATAAACATGTAAGATTGACTATTGGCCATAAGGACCAATAGTAAGCACTTCTTGGAAGATCCGCTTCAAGTTTGTAACCAATACAGTAGGGTGGCGGTGTCACATATCCCCTGCCTCCCCCGTGTCTCATTTTTTGCATTTGTTAGTTTTTGTATCTAACTTTGCATGCTAACTTTATACTAATTCCTAACTTGATTATACCACACTTCCTTTTAGTCTTCTTTGTTTTTTCCATTTTTGAATAAATATTAATGCATGCTAACACATTATGCTCATTTATTTACACATGTTATAATTCTCCAGTTGATTCCATCTAAAAATTAATTCTAAAACACTTCAAATTAACTGATTTAAAATTAATCCTCCGTAGAGACGTATTCTGATGTCTATAAAGTTCCATAGAAATGTCATTTTGTGGGAAAGTTCTACACTTGAGGTGCCATACTAGGCAGTTATTGTTGGGAGTCGTTAGACTACACTCTTATTTGGTTTATTGTGTTGGACATTCCCTACGACTCCGATGTAGTCCCCTATTTGTGTAGTACCACACTTGACACCAAAACTTGTTTCCACGTACTTTGAGTATATCAAAAACTCCCCTTTCCCCTTAATAATCCTATATTTAACAAGCAAGTCAATCCTTGCTACAACGATTTCACAATCTGAATTTGGTCCACTTTCTAGTAGTTAGATAACTTTCTTGTATGTTGGTAAATTAATCGATAGTGTAGCTTGGAAGTATTTGTTGTTTTGCAATCATACATATTTTTTTCCCAATGTTGTGAAAGCATTGATCTATATTATATATATGATGAAGCTTTGATTTACTTGATTTAGTGGTTGCAAATGTTCATTTCCTTGTTATATATATTCCTAAGTTTTTTTTTCTAAAGCAAGCATACTTAGATTTCTTAGGGTATACTTGTCTTGGATTTTGTTTAGGAGTTTGCCTAAACAAAATGAGTTGAGTGTTGTGGTGACAGTTGGACCCGACTCATTGACTTCCCCACAAGGCTACTCTCAGTGAGTTGATATTTTTCTCATGTTCATGTGCGGATCTAGGATGCAACAAGAGGTGTGGTTTAAACCATGTTTTAGTCGAGGCATTTTGACCCCACCATTTATGGAAGCAACAACTCAGATTTATGACTCACATGGTAACTTAAGGAAGACAAAATAGAAGGATGGTCTTGAAGCACCTTGTTAGTCCATGCTCTTAGAGCAAAATATTCTTGCATTTGATTATTAGGGATTTAGGTTCATGTAGGGGATTGGTGAAGTCATTGTGTCTGAACATCAACTTTTTTTTCTTGATATTGGATTAAGAGGTTGTGATATGTATGTGGAAGTATGATTACCTCATTAATATTTCTCACTTAAAGAATTATATATATAATACATACTTGAAATACGACTCCATGACTACAATATAATACAAGTTGGACTCCACAACAAAATGATGTTGGTACTAAGATATCATCATTCCTTGGGATTTTGGGAGGGAGACTTTTTTTTTTGGAAAGAAACCTATTTGTGCAATTAGGAAAGAGTTTGAAGTTGTCAATTAAATGCTACAACAATCCTTAGGATGAGGAATGGAGCTCCATGCAACAATGGTGTGTCACATTGTAAAAAATGCCGAGACAAATGATTTGAATGAAACATTTCAAGAAAATGAAATGTATAAGTATGTGGGTTTGATTTTTTCCCAATGGGCCATATTAATTCTTAAGTTTCTTTTATATCAGCACAATTAAAACCTATTTGTAAATGGGAAAGCTTCTTTATCTCTCATGTCCAAACCATCTATCATTCGTTGGATTCCTTTTTATGACTTGTTGCAAGTCTTTTTTTAAATGTCGTAAATAGTGGAGTGAGTACAAGGTCAAGGTTTGGGTGAGTGTAGAGGAGTGTTAGCTATGCCTTCCTCCTAATGTTAATTCAAGGCGAGGGTCATGTTATCACATAAATTGTAGCTTGGCTACCATGATGCAATATGCATATTGATCTCTTTATTTTTCTGAGCTAGACAGTTAGATGGGGATACAACATGGATCGTCATTACAACATGAACCATTCAGAGCCTTTGTTCAGTAGCAGATACAGAGTATTTCCTTTCCAGGACTGAGATCTCCTTATCCATTGAGATGACTTCAGTGGTGATTTAGTTCATTTGAGCAAAGCAACAAACATGGTACATAGTTCACGCATGGGCATATCAGTTAGAGACATGTATATGGTGAGATCAAGTATATTGCTTCTTGGTAGAATTTTTCTCTCTGATGTATACTAACACCTTTGAATTTTTATGCTATGATGATTATGGTTACCTATGCTTATATTAAATGTTCTACTGATGATTAAATTGTGAGGAGAATGATTTGAGAATATGATGTTGAATACCACTGCTTATGGCATGCTTTGTTGCTATGCGAGTTCCATGTGCCACTTGTCTCCTTCCATCCAATCTCATCCAGAATTTATTTATCCCATGAATTATGACTAAGACATGTGAGATTGAAGAACCTTTTTCCCAATTTGACCGCTATGCGTGATTGATCGCATGTTGTTTTGTGTCTCGGCTCTGAGTTGTGCTACAAATCTTGTGGAGAACCCGCTGGTGTTGGTTCATGAGATTAGGTGAGTTGGGTTTTAAAGTCTTGACCTCTCTGGTTGGTTTCTCTCGATGTTTGGTCCTGACTGTGGATATCCCCCCTAGTTTCTCGAAGAGTTGTTAGCTAATACTTGAAGCAATATGTCTACCATCATTAATGCATTATGTGTTATATGCTATATACTATGAAATGCAATCCCGCAAATAAAGTTACAAATTGTGTCTTTAGACACAAATCAAAGAGGGATATGAAATGAAATTGTGAAAGGCCCAAATAAAGCAGTGGATAAGTAAATGCGAAATCTAAATACTGTTGGCTATCTTATATAAAACGCAATGATTAATTCCTCACGGAGCCTGTTGTTTTTTATGTGAGATGGAGTAAGGGACAACAAATTCTAAGTGTCCCCTAAGATCTCTTCACTACAATTTCTTGTGTACTCAATGCAAGGGTCCTAGAAAATATCCTAATAGAGCTTGATTATTAACTTGGATGTGAGTTGTAGACATAATGTTAAAGTTGAATGAACTATTTTTAGATCAACTCATCCACTTGTGAGACACCACCATTCCCTATTGTTATTTGTCATGCGTATGTCATTGTGGTTGTGTATTTGTCAGCATTCAGAGATATCATATAGTTTAAGTCAATTAAAATTCGTTACCTTGTTTCCTTAGCCTTGTTTTACATCTTCACCCAACATTAGAAAATTGATTAAACTTTGTAAGTATGGCATATGCAAGGGACTTCTAGAAGATTCAAAGACTGTTCAAAGGCACATGTATATTTTATTATTATTATTATTACTATTATCACCATGATTATGATTAACATGGTTTAATTTGGGTTTTAATATACATCTTGGAGTATTTATTACCTTGGATGCATGCATGATCATTTCAGTTCATTATCTCACCTTCAGTTTGGGTACTTTGACCAGGTTAACCTAGTTGACCGAGTAAAACACGGTTCTCAAGACAAATACTAAAAAATTGTCAGTGCTATATTTGTTCCAGACATGCACAGGGCCAATACTGTGGTTTTAGTTTTCAGTGTTTGGCCTCATATTGCATGATCACTGATTATTATCACTTTATTATTGGTCAGATTATATTATTATTGCAGTTATTATGGTTCTCCTAGGGATCGATAGTGCTCTAGGGGTATGAGTAGTCACTTGTACCATTAAAATATGTCTCCAAACACTTTTGTGCAGTCACTTTTCCCTAGTTCTCAACTTGAACGAAGTTATGATGATTATTATTATTTTCAAAGGATGTACCTCTAAAAAATGAACTAGGAAATCACTAAAGAAATCGATTTGGCTTGTGTGGTCAAGGAAATGGCAAGGGAATTTCTATGGATGATTTATTATGGCTCTCCGAACATATTTGCATAAGTTTCAGTCAATTTGATTATTTTTTTGGCTCTATTAGGGAGTACATCCCCCATAGGGAGAAATTGGACAAAATGTCCAAAATAAAAGTGTGTAAATCAAGTTGTAATTTTATAAACATGTATGGGGGCACCCCCTAATGACCCCCCCATGTCCCCTAAGTGTCAAACTTGCAAAAATAATGATTTCTCATGTTGTAAAAATGGGCTTTATGAGGTAATTCGCCCCCCTCAAATATATTTGTCTAAGTTGATCCATGTAATGTAAAATAAAAAGATCTCCATCGTTGATGCTGTTTTAATCTCAATTGTTGGATTGATTTTGGTTAGAATATGGACACACTCTTGATCTATTTAAGAGTTGTGATCCCCTCATTGTATCCAGTCGGGAAATTTTTTACTCTTGGATCTAGACATTTGAATAAAGATATTTTTGCAGAAATCCTTGGATTTTCTTTGTGGGATATTCTTGTTTGTGATTGGAAAGTTTATATTACTTAGCATTTGAAATATTTTTCTGGATATCAAATATTTTTTGGAATATAGCGTTTTACATACAGGAGGGCATTTTGCCTTGGGACATTTTTGTGAATCTCCCAACTCGTTTTCAATAGTATCTATGATATTTGATATGCAATTTGATTTTCTTGCATTTACAATGTCTTTTTCATGCATAACAAATCTCACTTTTAGTAGTTTGACTATGCAAGGAAGAGGGGCGTGCTAACTCACTTGGGAAAATTGTTTCCACTTGGTACTTCATCAAAATCACTTCAAATTGACAGAGACAAGATAAATCATCATTTGCAAGGAATATAAAATATTTTACGGGTAAGATATACTCATAATCTCTTGTTCTAAATTTCTATTCCATTAGTTATAAAATTCTTTGGCGAAACTCTCATTTTGAAACCCTAGATTTTTAGATTTATAGGATCTTGTTTGCGGCTAGCTTTAAAACTTAACACCCACATTGGAATAAAATAAAACCCTATAGTTGAAATTTTCGTAACCATCAGACTCCATTTTCCCATCTAATGCATTGTCCATTCCTCTAGGGTAAGACGTCCTACTTGAGGGAAGTGTGTATTTTATGATCCACAAATTGGGTATTGCTAGTTTCACTTCCAAGTGCATTATCTTACACCTAGAAATAAATTTGTGTGTCTAATTTTATATAATTTTACCGTTTACCTCTAGATTCCATTTTCCATACTCAAAACCCTAGGGTAAATTGGGGTTTTTCATATAGACACTCGTTCTCTCTTAGTAATTATGTCAAACTCTAATTAACTATCATACTAAGAGATTTAATCAAGTTTCCCTAGGTTGCCTACTTGAATTCCTAGATTTTAGGGTTATTTTGGTTATAGGGACGCCCCCTATGCTTAATATCTACACTATGTCTAAAGTGTCAGTATCCTTGACTAACATGACATCTGAGTTTCTTTCATAGATCTTGGATATTGTAGGTCACGACTTTAGTTGCCTTTCCCTTCTGCCATCCTGGATAGGATCACCTTACGGGGAAACTATAAGATTTGTGATAGCAGGTCATTCTTGGTTTAATCTTAATAGGTGGATATTTGGAAGAGGTTGGAAGGGGAGTGTTACCTCTACCCTTTTCCCTCTTCCCACAATGATAGATGAGATAAATTAAGTCAAATGGTAGAGAAGAGATAAAGTGAGCAAGGGTTGATAACATGAGAAAAGGAGGTATAAATATTTACCCTATTACCTTCCACACAACTTAAAAAGTAAGGGCCCATAATAATGCAGAGCAAGGTGGGGTAGGGAAAGCCAGGGAGGCTTTGAGATAGAAGAGGAGACATAAACCTTAATTCTTCTTCCCATCCCAAAGATAGAGTTGGATTAAAGAGAGCATCTGAGGCCTCACAACCAATCGTGACATCCCATGTGGTAGAGATAAAGGATCTAAAAGGAATTTTCGCATGCACATTTGGAGCTCATTTGTATAGGGAGGTAGTTGTGGCCAATCCCTAGAACCGTTTGGAATTCCAAGAGGATCAAGTAAGAGACATGTACTTGAGGGACACATAGTCTTGAGATCATTGGTTAAGAATCTTGGTGAATGATAAAGATCTACCATAGGACGCTGGATCAATTCCTATATTTGCATGAATATTGTAGAGGGGAAGAGGTTCAATCAAGTCGATACCAACATCAATTTAATTTGCATAGGAACAGAAATTTAGAGAAAGGGGAGTTAATATTTCTTCTTGTCCTCGAGTTTTGGATGCATTGTGATTGGACCACTGGCCTTCAATCTAATCTAAAGAAAGAGAAATATTTCAAGAGAAAATTGGGAGGGTTTTTTTTGGTATGGTTTAAGAAGCTTGGTGAATGATAAAGGTATATAATAGGCTGGATCAGTTCCTATATTTGCATGGATATTGTGGAGGGGAAGNATTGGGAGGGTTTTTTTTGGTATGGTTTAAGAAGCTTGGTGAATGATAAAGGTATATAATAGGCTGGATCAGTTCCTATATTTGCATGGATATTGTGGAGGGTAAGAGATTGAATTAGAATGATACCAAGGTTAGTTTGGTTTGTGGAAGAAGACAACTTTAGAGAAAGGGGAGGTAATCTTGCTTCTTGTCCTTGAGTTTTGGCCATAAGTAGAAGCTCAATGTGGTTGGCTTATCAAATGCTTGATTGAGATCACACAATGGTGGAGAATATGTGAGTTGACAGCTTGAAGAACATCTCTTGCAAAATGAAATTTATTGGTAGAGATATATCCCTCACACCCCTCAGCAAAATGGAGTGACGGAGAAGAAGAATAGGACTTTGGTAGAAATGGATCGGTTACTATACAAACCAAAGGCCTTCTAATTAAATTTTGGGTAGAAGTTGTTTACTATTCAAACTCTCTCTTAAATATTATTCCAACAAGTGTTGGAAGCAACATGACTGTAGTCTAGAAGTGGAGAGGAATAAAGCCTCTATAGGGCACCTCATAACCTTTGGATGTGTTTCTTTGGTGCATATCAATGATAACTGCATGAAGAAATTGGATGCAAATAGTCATGCTTGCATCATGATGGGTTATTTTAATGAATGAAAAGCTTGCTGACTGTATGACCTGTTCAAACAACATATCATTTGAGTAGTAATTTAATATTTGATGAGAATATTTCAAGTACTAAGTCATTGAAATCCTCCTCTTGTCTATTGCACATTGATCCTTTTGATATTTCTAAAGAATCTAGATTGATTGTACCCTTCTTTGAAGTTTCATCAAGATAATTGAATTTTACTCCTGAATCGACTACTAGTCAGTCTACACGACTAAGAACGTTGACACACTTGCTGATATGAATAAAACTAACTGACTTGCATCACTGCCAACTTGTATACCTCCATGGGATACTAAAGAAATTGAAGTTGTTGGACATGATGTTGGAGATGCTAGTATTGGTTAGAAGATCCGCAGTCAGGAACAACATGGTAATGTTGCATTAATGGCACATATTCTTGAAACTTGTGATCCTGAAATTTATGATAATGTTTAGGTTTCCTGAATGGGAAAATTCTATGGCTATTTAAATTAACTCATTGAGGAATAATCGCACTCGGGAACTAGTTTGTTGACCATAATGAAATAATGTTGTTAAGTGTCGATGGGTCTACAAGACCAAGTTTACTTCTGACAGTGTTGTTGAATGTCATAAGGCTCGACTGGTAGCCAAGGGAATCTATCAACAAGAAGGCATCAACTACATTGAAATATTTTCTCTTGTTGCAAATATCAAGAAATATATATGAAGAAACCCCTGTGTTTTGTGACAGATTCTAGTCTTGTTTGTCAATTAAAAATTCATTCTATGGTTTGAAACAAGCACCCCGTGTTTAGTATGAGAAGATTGATTGTTTCTTTATCAATCTTGGCTTCAAACATCATTAATATGATCACAAAACTTATGCATTACATGTTCACAATGATACTTTGTTTGTTGCATTGTACATTGATGATTTAGTCATAACATGAAACAATGCCAATATGATTTTGGCTTGAAGAAACAACTTGCAGAGACCTTTTAAATGACTAATCCTGGTTTGTTGCATTTCGTTTTAGGAATTCAAATTTTGCAAATGGATGATGGTATCTATCATCACCAACCAAAATATGATTTAGATGTTTTGAAATGATTCAAAATGGATGATGTAAGTCTTATGCTTCACCTTATCAGTCATGCGTTAAATTGTCTAAGGATTGTGGCTCTCCTCGAGTCAATGCCACCTTCGATTGACTATTGGTTGGTACTTGATTTATTTAACTCATCTTCAACTTGATCTCTCTTTTTTTGTTAGTGTGTTTTCTCGGCTCATGTAGGATCCTCGAAAAAGCAACCGGAAAGATACAAAGTGAATTGTTCGCGATATTAAATGAACTTATTGGCATCTATTAAATATTCTTGTAGTTCATAACTGTTGGTTGGGTTTACTGATTCCGACAGGAATTTCACTTCTGGATATTTGTTTTGACTTAGTTATGGACCCTTAGTTTGGTTGTGTAAGAAACATAAGGTAATCTATCTTTCAACTACAGAAGCTAAACATAGTGGCGCTGTCAATGCATGTACAAAGGTAGTTTGGATCTATCATCTTTTAAAAGAGATTGGTTTTCCTATTCAATATGCGACTGTTATCCATTGTGACAATCAGAGTACAAAATAGGTCATTGATAATCTCATTGCTAACAACCAAATGAAGCATGTTGAACTTCATGTTCACTACTCGAGACAGTTGGTACCGAACAATGTTGTTACACTTGCTTATTGTAGGACAAATAATTAGATTGTTGATATCTTTACGAATCCTCTACCAGAAACTAAGTTTGTGAATCTTTGGGTTATACTTGGGATTCATGAAACTACAATTATGGGGGGGGGGGTGTTCATAGAACACAATTCCACCTCCTAAATCTCCAGAGTGTTGTGTTGATTGGGTGGTGTTGGAACCAAAGGTTATGCAGATTCACCTGCCTCTTAATCTTCTAGATAGTCAGTTGAAAGACAATAGTTGACAAGCAGAATAGTTGATTATTATAAACCAGCCCGATTCACACGTGAAATATCCAAAATAATAGGACACGCGATAGTAATCCATAATGGATATGAAACAATATTGAATAATATAAGTAAGATGATTTTACAAAGAGAGCAAGTGAATATGACATGGATAACATTGGCCTTGTGCATTAATTTTTGGGTCTATAGATTTGGTAGGGTGCAGGTGAATTCATCCTTGGGTAAGGTAAGTACATATCGGAGATTCTAAAGAGATTTCAAATGCTAGACTGCAAATTTGCTTGGCCATGCCTATGATTCCAAATATTAAATCATCTATTGATTTAGACATCAATTTGGTAGAACCATATTTGTATAAGAAACTTAATGGTTTACTTAAATGTATACTAGGCCTAATATTGTTTTCGTACTGAATAATTTAAATTGTTTCATGGTTTTACCTAGGTAGATTCATTGGAAATATGCCAAACTTGTGCTTAGATATATGAAGAGCACAATTAATTATGCCATGACATATGTAGGATATGTAGAGTAAATGTTATATGGATTTGTAGATTCACATTGGGTAGGAGATGCAAACATAAGGAGGAGTACTTTTCTGTATTGCTTTAGCTTGGGATTAGGTATGATTTACTTATTTAGTAGGAATCATGCATATTGCACTTAGTTAAGATAATGAAGAGTGTATGGTAGTCTCATTGCCATGTTGTGAGGTCATTTAGCTTCACAAGTTGATTGTAGAGTTGACCAATAGATGTTGGAGCCCATAGTTGTGTGCTATGACAATTAGAGTTGTATTAGGCTATCTAAGAATCCAATGTTTCATTATTACTCCAATCATATAGATATCCAATACTATTTCCGAAGAGATATAGTACATAAGGTATATATTCTTCTTGATTATGCTTTGATTGATTTGCAAGTTTTTAACATTACAATGAAACTCATTGTAAAGGGAAAGTTTGATATTTTGAGAGAGAAGTTTGATTGGAGGAGAACACCTTTCTCTTTTCCCCTGAAAGAAGAACACCTTTCTCACAAAGAGAGAGTTTTGTTTTTGGTTGCTATAAGTTGTTCTCCTAGGAAGAGGGTGCATGGCTATTGGAGGAAGTTCCTTGTAGAATGGGTGTGCCACTTGGAAGATATTCCCTTACATCCTAACAAAAATGTCCTTATACTTATGGTGCTTGGAATCTTCTATTTTAGATCAGTGTAAGGTTATGGCAAGTTCTAGGACAATTATGATATATTCCTATTATAGAATTATGACAACCGTATGACAGATTCCTTACACAATTATGACACGAGATTCCTTTAATGGAAGAGTGTGTAAGAGATATTATTAGAAGTCAAGTTTTGTAAACAATTTGTACCCTTATAGTTTGACTAGATGAGGGAGGACAAAATACTTAGGGTTATATATTCATACATTTGAGGTGTGTCAACACATTGTAAGAGTGTGAAGGCTTGTGATAATCTCTTGTAGTCCCTTAAGAACAATATTGTATTTTTGTTATCTTGTAACGAACGGATAGTGATGATTCATGTTATTTTTTGTGTATATCAGGTTCAATCTTTTAAATCTTTGATCTCATATCTTGATACACAATGTTTGTAGTTTTAAGTTTTCTATTCAACACTTTTTTTATGTAGATCTGAATCTTTGGTTGGTAATTTAGTCTTTCTGTGTTGTTATAGGAAAAATTATTTAAGTGCAAATTTGTCTCACATAAATGTAAAATTATGACAAAAATATCCTTAACTATAGACTCTTTCTTTGCAATGTTCTCTTATATGTGAATACAAAATATAAAGTTTTACATTTAGAGAACATTTCATTTCTCCTATTTTAAAATGGTACCTTTTAAACTCTTTACTTACCAAAGGAAAATGACTAACATTAGAGGGGTTGTGAGAAAGATCCCTAAATTCAGTCCCTCATTTTTAAGGAGGTGGCACTCCTCTTGAGTTTTAGACGTTCTTATAATCTTTAATTTGATGTAATGGGTGAGTGCTAAACATCAAAACTTGACAAATTCTTTCAACTTAACTTAATGCATATATTATTTTTAAAGTGAGGTCTTGCTTGAGAAGGATTAGGTCACCTCAATAATCCATGAAATAATAATAAAATATGCAAGATTATCAAATTAAAAGAGTTTTCTTATGACACATATCTGCCTTCCTTTAAAAATAATTCAAATGTAGAATCATCCATGACTTTGCAAGATGAAAGAAATAATACATTATAGGCTTAACCCAAAACCTTTCGAAGACTATTTTGTTGAATATCAAAAGAGTTTGAATAGGACCATTTGTTGAAGATTCCATTGGTTCCAAACCATATAGAACTCATAAAACATGATAATAACTTAAATAGTTCTTGGTGGGGTCGTTCTTAAACAAAATAAGAATCCCAAATATGACAAATTTTTGAGATTGTCTTAAATAAGGTTGGTTGATACAACCTCTACCAAAATCTCAATGACTAATACATTAACAAAAAAAAAAATGCATCCATCCTTGAGGGCGGGTATGGGGCTCCCATAAATCTAGAATACATAAGAAATAACTAGAAGAAAACAAGGAGTGACTTGTCAGTCTAAGTCTCTTTACTGCATGAACATACAAAAGAAACCTATTAAACAAAACAATAAGAAAGAAGGGGTGGGAATGGTCGTGGAAGACATACTTACACAATTTAAAAAAAAAATGGCTCTTCTTTCATCAAGGAAATTGAGTTAACCAATGAGTTGATACAACCATGTGTGCTTCTTAAACCCTAACTACCACTTCTAACTAGAATTTCATGAGATCATGGTTACTTTGTCCAAAGATTTATCGACCCATAGTTTGATGAAATGTCAGATGGGGGCCATTATGAGTTCTTCCTTCATACATAAAACACACATTTAATCTTGGATATTGCTTAGCTCTATGTGCTACTCCTGTACAACCAGGTCAATCCACAAATTTTTGAACATAAGGTCATTTAACCATTGCTTTATCTCTACCCCTAAGAAGGTGGTGATTCCATTAAATTGTTTATCCAATATGTTCTTGAAAGTGATTAAGTTGAATTAATATTCCTCTTTGGCAAGGATATTCTCTTAACAAACACTTGAGGGTCTATTTATTTCCTTGATTGCATCAATGCTTTTGAAAATCACTTTGCTTTTCCTATCAATCAACACATCACAAGTAGTCATTAACTATTTCAACATGTCCAATCTAATATCTTAACCAAATCTGATTTATTTGAGTCTTGTATTTGTGGGGAGAATATCCTTATAACTTTTATGCTCATTCATGTCCCCCAAGGCCATGCTGAAAGTGTCAACATAAGTATCGCATAATTCTTGATTAACTTGCAAGTGTTGATTTAGAACATCCCTCAAAGAATAAATCTTAGTGGCATGGATGGATGATTTATTCACTAGCGCCAAAATATCCATCAACAAGTTCATACTCTTGAATATTGGTAGCTATTGCCTCTATCACCTTATGTAATAATACTTGAGTCTTCTTAGTTCTGGAAATTACCGCATCACTGTATTTTGACTATTATTAATGGGTTCCCATATCCAATGATGGCGTAAACAATAGCCTAGGTATCAAGGGAGATTCTAATCAATAATCCTCCTTTGCAGCATGTGTTTCTCATATATTTGCTCTTGAACATAATGTTTGAAAATTTCGATGGTGGATTCATGCAGTTGTAGTATTCTCTCTTTTCCTATTTAGGCTTAATTTCCAACATAGGTGGAATTGTTCTCTAAGAGATTCTTCCATCTCATCCTCACTCTCCCAGTATTCAATTTCTTCAACTGTAGATCAAAATCAATGCGATGTAAAATAGCTGAATTATCTTCAAAGAATAGAAATTTTGGAGGAATATTTGTTTGTACATCCATAGTATTATTTCCTTATTGTACAATGATCTAGGTAGGTATCATATCAATTTGGTCCTCAACTTTTGTGACATCATCAATGGCTTTGACCAACCTAGGTTGAAATATAGGATCATATTTTTGGGACCTCTTTCTTTTAGAAATAATATGCTCTTTCTCTATTTTTCCTTGTTATAAGTTGTGGTTTTCTTCGTCATCATTAGCACCAACAATGCCTCCTGTGAGTTCCTTAGGGGAATTAGTGACAATAGGTTTCTTGGAATAGGTTGTGGTGTTTCTCCTATAATGAGTCACAAAGCCACCTCTCCTAGAAGTTGATGAACGACCTATGCTTGAAAATAAGTGTCTAATTCTTAACATCATCTAAAACTATTTCTTGGGAATCCTTTCCCCTAAGGATGGTAGTGGAACTAATTGAAGTTCATAACTTTCACGATGGGTTGTAATTTCATCACTATGAATCAATTGATCCCTATTTGATGTTGAGTTCTTCATGATCTCCTCCACCATTTGCCTACCATTGTGAAGATTAAAACAAATATTTACTTTTGTTTGGTAATGAAAGTTTTAAAAATTCCATTAGGGTCATATTCCTTGATTTCCTTGCCCTCCTTCAAGTCAAGGGACTGAAAATGCTAAGCCAACTCTGTCATATGGACCATGATTCTCACTATGCTACCTATGAATCAAAATGTAGTAATGAAATGCTTCCTTTTATTTCCCTAAAAAAATGAAGCCTGCTTCTTGTATTGTCCACAAAAATCATTAAGAAAGAATCTATCATTCACAAATTTGGGAAACAAATGTGGTTTTCCCTTGAAACCATACAATCATATGTAAGTATTACTTTCCTCATAAATGGACTCACCCTTTTATTGGAGAAGATCTCTAAATTTTGTGTTAGTCTTTTAGGGGCATGCCAAGTCAGCATCTACCTAAATCTCCCAATGAACAAATTCCAAGCTCTGTAAAAATTGAAAGGGGCCTTGTGCTTCTTGTTATCATTAGAGTCAGGACATAGACTACTGAGGTTCAAATTCTATATAATCTTAAAGTTTCCTAATGGACGACTAGGTTCTTGGCTTAGAAATATATATAAGTGAAATGGAGATCAGACAAAGATAAGTAAAATGACTAAATAGTAGAAGTAACTGAATCATAACCGGATATAAAAAGACTGTGAGTATGAAGTTATACAAAGAGTGAGAGAGTTCAGTTTCAGATATATGATAAACATTTCAATTCATCCATAAGAATTCTAGGATAAATAACCTTTGTCAGAGAAAATAATTGTGAATTAAGTGGTTTAAACTGAACAAAAAACATTTATCATGATAAAAAATACAAATATAGGCTCATCTAAAAAATATTCATTCCATAACAATATTTATATAAACTGAAAATGAAATACATGCTTGATAGGATAAAAACAGTCTTATCTCCAAAACCATTCCTAATATGTCCTATTCTTCACCATTATACACACACACACACACACACACACACACAAATTTTAAAACTAAAATAATTTGAGATCCAAATTTTATGGATCCAAATGACCAAAAATAGAAAGGATAACTCGTATCTGATTTAGATCGAACGACTCATAACATAAACTTGAAACCTAATACTAACAACTGTCCAATACTAATGGCATAATAGATATGTCATCAAAGATATCTGGGGGGTATGACTTGGATATTAAGTGTGCACAAACTTTGAGTTGGATTTTCCCATGATAAATTACAGCTTCCTAGCTGCTACAACTAGTATAGTCAAACCATCCAATGCTTGTGACCTTTTCTGTAACCTAGAATGATCTTCTTCCATGGATCAAATTTGGCCTTGAAGTTATTTGTTTTTACCTATGAGTTCCTCATTTTGTTGTTGTGTGTCCCTATTTCTCCGTAGTACTTATTTAGTTACTGTTATGAGCTCTTGGTAGTTGGCATCAATCTCATCTAAATCATCCCTTAACCTTTTGTTAGAAATCATTGATTTCTCACTTGAATAATTTAGATGTCTATTTTTTTCTTTAAAGTATTGCAAATATTTATTCAATACCTCAACTTTTGATAATGATTTCATCACCTCTTGATGTGTAGGATCTTCTTCAATCTCTAAGTATCTCGAACATGTAGCAACTTCAAATTCAACCACTTTCTGTTTACCTTTGTAAGCTTCTTTGATCAAATCGAGTGTATGCATTAATTATTCTTGAATTTATCCAAGGATTTGATCTGTTGTATGATAGCTTTCGTATGCAGCTTCTAAATCCCAATCATTGGAGGAATCCTCTATGATAGTCACAACATTCTTTTGAAATTTGGGGTTTCGAATGGCCTTCATGTTCATCCTTGACTTGTTCTTTGATCTGGGTTTTGGTCTCCAATTGTTTTCAAAACTATCTGCAACAGGGGTTTCATCATTTTTTTAATTAGATGAAAACTCTTTTACAATAGCATTTTCCCCAGCATCTGTAGGAGTATTAGGAGTAGTGACATCTTCTTTTTGAAATTCAATAATCAGCTTCCTCTGTACGTCTGTTCTAGAAATATCTGACATAGACATGTTTACAATGCCAAATGCCTTACTTCCACCTTCATCCACCTTTCTCTTCCGTATTCTGTATTTTTTTCCTATTTCTTTATCATCCTCGTGCATTTGGGATTCAATCTCAAAACCAGACCAAAATATACAATATTGCCAAGATTTATCAAATTTTCCCAACTCAGTGGTTATCAGAAGTTTAATTAGGCCACGATGAAATACCAAATGACTGGTGTGGTTAGGATGATTCCTTACCCATGTAACCATCTTTTCTATAATTTTAAATAGGTAATAAGGAAAATTTAATTTGGATTCACCATTCAAATGCAACAAAAAACTTAAATGATACCTGAACATAGTTGTGAACCGGCCTTTGAAGGTTATATAACATTGGAATATGTTGAGAATGTCTCTCCATTCAAGCTTAACATTGTTTAAATTAATCCCTTTACCCCAATATAGCTTCTCGAAACCGGGCAACAAAAACATGCCTAGGTCAACCTCGAATCGATGCTTCTTATAAACCACCTTTATCCTTCAGGAGCTATGCCCGTTGCTTCTGCAACTGTGGCCTCATCAACCTTAAAATTTAGGGTTTGCAAATTAACCACAGAATATTTGTAATTATTTACGAAGGCATTTGTTACCTCTAGGTTATGACCTCTGAGTTTTTCACACAAAGAAAACCATCCTGCATTTCTCATCATCTTTGCAGACCTAGGAAATTCTTCAACCCATTTAACATTCTCTGGTTCTAACCTGCAAATTTTCCCACTGAGCTTCTTCATCACAACCATCATGATTCAGCTAGGTCATGTCTTCGAAATTGGGTTCATGTATTTGATAATATCAAAACCTGCATGTACCATCAATGCCATAATAAATAGAAACTCCTTCCTCCAGCACACGTCCAGTATTCTGTCAGTACCATAATGAAGAGGAACTCCTCTATCAAGCACACATCCAACATATGACATATGTCCTTAAACACTTCCAAGCGTAAACAATCCGATAGCTCTATCTTGTCACTTCATTATGAATGTGTTGTCGGAATGTACTATGACCATCAATGAAATATAATAATCAAACTATATGTTATGCATCGAGATTGGATACCTAAATCTTGCATAGGTTAGACTTTATTAAGCTATGAATCATTCAAGAAATATTAGACCTTGGAAAAGATTAATGAAAACGATTCACATTTGTTCTAGTTATCATAACAAATAATAAAAAAATGGTAAACAAATACCTAAAGAACCTACAAACTGACCTAAGGAACCTAATGGACTTTAAGAATAAAATCAGTTCTAGGAAAGATTCTAGGGTAGAACTAGGATACAAATCTAGAGATAACATCTGGCTCCGATTGGGGATAAATCTCTCCTTGTGAGGCTTTAAGAACATATTGACCATGTGCCTTCATAAAACCTGCTAGAATCATATCTCTTTAAACTGAAATCAATATGCTTTATTGGGTTGGAGTCTTATGTACAAGAAACTATAATGATATATACGATGAATATAAATGCCTCATAAGTTCAGTATGTGTGAAAGTGTTTCAAAAACCGCCCATTTACTAGTCCTGCAACTTCATCACCATCCAAATTTTGTAAGACAAACCTGCTATATCCCAAAATCTTTACTATTGTAAAAGGTCCCAGCCATAAATTATCAAATTTTCCATGCTTCCCCTTTTGATCATTTCGTTCATCCCATCTTAGAACTGCATCACCAACTAGGAAAGTATCATTTTTAACCCTTTTTATCAAAAATGTCCTTTATTTTCTTTTCGTAAGCTTCAACTTTTTCCATTATTACTTCTCTTTCCAGTTGTAGCTTGACTATCTGAAACATTCTTCTCTTCATTTCACCTGGTTCTTCCTTTATATCTTGCAAAAACTTGATTACTGGAAAGCTTAATTGGACAAGAAATATTGCATCAATTTTATAGACAATTTGAAAATGTGATGTTTCGATGGATCTTTTAACAGTTACCTTGTCTAACCAAAGAGCATATTTTCATTTAATGTCCCAAGTCCTTTTGTTTTGAAATAACATCTTTTTTATACTATTCATAATACTCTTATTTGTAGATTATGTTAATCCATTCCCCTGAGGGTAATAAGGTGTGGAATATTTTAATATGATGTTATTTTCTTCACAAAAGTTTATCATATTTTTGGACTTAAAGGCTGAAGCATTGTCTGTTACTAATTTTCTTGGACAACCAAATTTGTTCAAGATATTATCTTGAAGAAAGCTAATGATAACTTTATCTATTTCCCTTCTTGTGGGAATTGCTTCCACCCACTTGGTAAAGAAATCAGTGGCAGTTAAAATCCACTTATTGTAGCCACTGGAAGCATGATGAATTTCACCTACAAATTCTAAACCCCGTTGTTGAAATGGAGTATTTTCTGCAATTGGTTTTAAGGGTAAATACTGCAACTTGTGTTTACCTGTAAATTTATGACATTTGATGCAAGCTTTGACTTGGAGATACACATATGTAAAACGAGTGGGTCAATAGAAACCAACTCTTAAAATTTAAAATGATGTTGATTTATAATACTTCTGTCCCCCACATGCACCCCCATGTAATTCTGCAATAACAACATCAACCTCTGTTCTATAAAAACATCTAAGCAATATACCGCGAGGGTATTTCCAATATACAACTTGATCAACTAAAACATATTTCAAAGCTTTAAGTTTTAATGATCTATATTCACTTTTATTCATATCAGGAGGACATTGTAAGTGTAGTAGAAAGTAAACAATTTTTTCCATACCATGAATAATCAAGATACCTGTTATAAATATGTTCCTTGTCATGTTCTGTTGATGAATCTTGTATAGATTGTCCAACCACTAAATGAAAATATAAAACCTAACCATTTGATTCTGCTAAAAGTTTTTCTAGACCTTGTCCCTTTATCAGTTTGGTAGGGTTAATGTCAACATCATATTCCATAGTTTTATTCTTTTTCTTTTTCCCTCGTTGTTAGGATGCACCAGAATATCCTTAACTTCTATGTTAGGAACATATGCTAAAATTTTGGAATGAAAAACATAAATTCTGAATAATTTTAGAGCTTTTACCAATGTGTAGGTTTGTTTTTCCATTGTACTATACTTCAGCTCTAAATCTCTCAATGTTTTGCTAAAGAATGAAATTGGTTGTTCTAAACCATTTGAATTCTTTCACAATAGAATAACAACTATAGTATCTTCAGATGCAAATGAGAAAATTGAAAAATAATTAGCAAAGTCAGGACTTATTAAAATTGGTGCTTCTATAAGTGCTTGCTTTATTTTTTCAAATGATTACCTAGTCTCAGTTGAACACTTAACTTATTTGTCTTTATTATGCATCTTAGTGATCGATTTAATGATTTCTGCAAAATTAGGGATAAACCATCTTAAAAAATTATCTTTCCAAGGAAATATTGAATTCCTTTTTTATTTTTGGCTAGGCTGATTTCCGGGATGGCTTTAACTCATTCTGGATCGATTTTAATCCCTTTAGCAGAGACTATATGACCTAAGAGATTACCTTCTGCCATAGAAAAATGAGAATTTTTTGTATTCAAAGATAATCCATACTTCTTGCATTTAAGAAAATTTTGTTTTAAATGCTTCAAATGTTTATCATCAGATTTGTAGAATACTGTGATGTCATCTAAATATATGACTACAAACTTTTCTTTATCACCAACAAAAGCTATATCCATATCTCTCTGGAATGTAGCTCTTTCATTCATGATCCCAAAAGGCATCTTGTCATACATAAATGTACCCCCGGGAGTTGTAAAGGTTGTCTTTTCCCTATCCTCTGGTTGTACTGCAATATGATTATAACTAGAGAATCCATCAATCATTGATATCCTCTGGGAACCAACCATTCTGTGTAAAATTTGATCAATTTTGGGAAAAAGGATAATTGTTTTTAAGGGAACATCTGTTCAAATTACATAAATCTACACACAATCTGATTTCCACGTTCTTTTTACGTACTGGTACCAAATTTTCTACCCAAGATGAATATCTAAGAGGTATTATGATCTTTGCATCTAACAAATTTTTTACCTCTTTTTCAATAATTGGAAGTAATGTTGGATTAAGTATCCTAAGCTTTTGTTTGAAAGGATTAGTACTTGGTTTTAGAAGAATCTTATGCTGGATTATACTGCTGTTGTATGTTTTCAAATATTCATATGACTAAGCAAAAATATCAACAAATTCCTTTAATAATTTAGTATACCCATTCCTTTCTTTTTCTGAAAGTGTCTTAGATATCTTAATCATTTTAGGCTCTCTTTCAGAGCCAATATTATAACTTAAGCCATTTTATTCAATAGATTGTAATGTAGGATTTAACAAGGTATCATGTTTTGAGAACAATATTTCAAGAGGTACAAGTCCTTTAGGAATAAAATTCCCTTTTAGTTCAACTATCTTATGATTTCCAATTGAATTGCTTGTACATGAAACATTTTCATTCCAATTAATATCTTGATCATGATCAATCAACGAAATAGAAAATTCATCTCTTAATTCTAAAAATTCCTTAATGTCCTGATCATCATGAAAAACTTTCCAATGTTTAATAATATCTGGAATTGAAGGTCTATATCTTACTTTGATTGAATACTTAAGATGAGTTAATTTGGGAACTTTAAAATAAGATGTTTCCAAAGCCAATGCGTCAGTTGTTTGATTATGATCTCTTGGTATATACGTTATGTTGAAATCTAAGAAAAAATTATCAGTCAAATCCCATACCTCATCCCGGTATACTTTCAAGAAGGACCGTTTGACCTGATATATATCCTTCACTTGTTGTACTATTAATTTGAAGTCACCAAACACAGTAAGTTGTTGAATGCTTAAATCTTTTGCAACCCTTAATCCCAGAATTAATGCCTCATATTCAACAATATTATTTTTTGTTTGAAATTCCAACTTATACATTAAGGAAATAATCTCACCTCCAGGGGAAATAAGTACAATACCTTTTCATGCTCCTTCTTTACATGATGAACCATCGAAGTACATATTCCATAAATAATCTTGATCTCTCAATTTTGGTTGGACTGTGTGTTTTTCTGAACATGTAGAATACCTGTATTACCATCATTTAGATGCAGAATGCAAGAACCAAAATCTTCTTGAAATGAATAAATTGGATGGTTTGTAGGATTTTTATTATCACTGACCAAGTATGGAAGTTGTACTTCTCGATAAAGTCTTCTGTGCTCACCTCCAAATACCGGTATTGTGGCATAAGAAATATCCATTTGAAGAGTTTCCCTACCCTTTTTCGCCCAATATTTTGATAATAACATACCGAATTTAGGAGAAATATCAGCTATGACTACATCCATGAGTACACTTTTCATTGTTGTGCAAGATTGACCACCAGATTCTTAATGAATCCAAGACATTTTACTGATCTAGAGTCAAAGGCATAGAGATCATGATAAGGTTTAGTAATAGTAAGCCCTCTAAGGAATCCATGAATGCCTTGGGCATGAGATTATGTGAGGCACCAGAATCTAGGAGACAGTTGTGCAACATTTGATCATGAATTGTAAGTGTGATATAAAATGGAGGAGGATAATCAGATTTATCATTTGGTTGATCAAATGTTTTAGAACAAAAAATAATGGTGGTATTTTCATCTTACAAATTAATCACATCTGAAGGGATAGGGTTAGTTGAATAATTCAGGATTTAAGAGTAGGATCTCTATATGATTTATTCCTAATGAACTCAATCAATGGAATATGAATCTTGATTTTGCTAATTTCATGTTCCAAATTAAAACTAGTAGCAATTATGCCAACTTCTTTTGTTTCTGTAATTGTATTCCTACTTCCTTGTTGTTCATGCTTCTTCTCAAGAGGTAAACCTTCTTTTGTAGGAATATTCTTTACATTCTTCTTTCCCTGTGTTGCTTGCTTCATCCTAGATCTAAGACCATATGACTTCTATTGCATTTCTTGACAAATTTACGGCATATATGATTCTTGTTCAAAATAAGATGTTCCATGATAATCAACCATTTTTGCATAGTGATATTTAGATTTAGTTAAGAACTAAAAAGAAGAGACATCATTCAATTGATCAATATCAGGTTCTAAATCTTCAAATTCCATTTCATCTATTTCATAAGACTCATCATCCTGTAGCAAATTATTATGAAAAGGAGGTTGTATTTTCTGATCTTCATTGTTTCTCCTATATCTAGGAAAAAACCTAGGATTGAATGTCCTTATAAACTGATTAGGTTTTTTTATCGTCATTATCTTGAACAAGCTTATTTTGATTTTTATTTTCCATTTCCAACTTATTTATTTTTGCAGATATATTTTTTATAAGTTTGGTCATATCATCCTGTTGAGACCTGGAAATTCGCAGGCGGCAACAGTAAGGGATTCTCCCCAATCAACGTTCCCAACTAGCCCGTCGACTGTTTGGTATAGGGAATCCGTCCGGTTTTATGGTCCAGCTACAG
>LPNX010136031.1:19616-54690 GCA_001517045.1 Pseudotsuga menziesii | reverse complement strand
CCCCTATGAGGAGGGTCCCGCTTGGTTTTCTAGGAATTTTTTCCATGCTGCTGCCTCAGCAGCGAGACCTTCAAATGAGCTAGGCTCTAAAAACTGGATGTCTAGCTCAAACTTCTCGGCCTGGTCTCTGATGGCGTCCACCCTGGCTGTGTTTAATCGCACCTGGTCTTCTAAGAGCTGCACACTAACAGCTGTATGACCTATCTCATTTCTCAGAACTTGGTCATTGATGGCTTTGATGCTGTACTTTTGCTTCTTCATCTTGCCGTCCTTTCTGCAACATTTCTACAAACGAATCATGATCTGGGAACTCATATAGCCTCTGCTCGGCTTCTACCTGGCATCGGTTGTAGGTAACTAGGGCTCTCCTGAAGAATTCTGTGCAGGCTCCCTTTGTCTTCTTAACCGTTTTCTTGAAATCTTCTGTAGTATTGATAGCGAATTCTATCAGATCGTAGTCCCGTTTGAGGGCATGTTTATCCTTGGAGGGTATTTCTGCTGGGACTTCCTCATTAATCTCTTCCCTTGCTATCCTTGTAGTCAGTATTTCGAGGATGTCTTGAGACCTGTCAACAAAATAAGAAGCGGTGTCCAAGATTTCGTCCAGTCGGCTATCAATTTGGAGGACCTGGCATCTTTCTTCTTCCAGAGCAGTCTGCAAGTGTATCACTTTGGATTTCTGAGCCAGGATATGTTATTTAAACGGCTGCAGATCGACTTGCTGCTCCTTAGTTTTCTCCAGTTCAGCAGTCAGAGAAGCCAGCTTATCTTTCAGCTCTTTGATGTATTCGGTATTGGACTCATAGATGATATTCTGCTGTGCCTCTAGGTCTTCCACTTTTGCCCTCAACTGTTCCTTCTCATTTCTCAGATTTTGGACTTCCTGTTGTACATTTTCTAGAGCCTCTTGTGCTGTCACTTTGGCTTGTGCCTCTACCTGGAGGGCATGGATTTCACCCTTTGTGGATTCCATTTCCCTTAGCACATGCTCATACTTCCTTTTTAGTCTATTACCCTCATTTATTTCTTGCCTCAGCGTGTCTTTTAGCTGAGCAGTGGTCTTCTTTGCCGACTCTAGCTCAATCATTATCTTGTTTACATTATCAGCGGAGGCATCAATTAGTGCATCCCCGGCTCTTATTGTGAGCATAAGGTCTTTGTTAGTCCCCAGCATGACTGCAGTATCTGTGACCATATTCTCTGGTAGATCTTTGGCCTCCACCTTCTTCTCCATCCTCCTCATGATTCTTTTGGTGGCCCTGTCGTAATAGACAGTGCTGAAGTCTGGGAATTCTTCCCCATTCTTCTGGGCGAAGGGAACTAGCTGGAGCATAGGAGTCACGGGAGTGATGCTAGCAGGCAGTTGAAGGGTCTGATCCTTAGGGTTTTCCTCTTCCTGACTCTGCCCTACTGGTGTTTCAGAGGCTGACTGTTGTGTTAACCTTATTCTTTCAGCCTCCTGCTCTTGGAGTTCTTCATCTAGTTTTCTTTGTGCTTCTTCGGCGGCTTGCCTAGCTGCCTCTTCTGTTTCTCTGGATGCTTCTTTTGCTAGTTCAGCTGCTTCTTGGGTAGCTTTCCTCTTCTCTTCTTCTCCTTTCTGCATCCACTCTGCAGCCTCATTTTCAAGCCTCTGAGCCTCCTCCCTTATCCTTCTGGCTCCTTCTTCAGCTCTGGCTTGTTTAGCTTTGGCCTGTTCTGCCCCTTTTCCACCTTTGGTGGGGTGCTTTGGCTTGAATCTTCTGCTGAGTGCCGTCATGTTTGGAGCATTCCGGAAAATAGATTCATCACTATAAAAATGGTGGGTGTACTCATAGAACACTTTATGCTTCTTACAGTGCTCACCCACTCTACCATAAGTGTCATTGCGCCGGAAAGGCATTTCCCCAAAATGGAACTTCCCTAGTTCCTCAATAAATTCTGTAGCTTGTTTCACATTGGTGAATTTACAGCTACCCAGCTTGAATGGTAAAGGGGGATATGCAGTCTTCTTGTGCTGGAACAAGAAATGACCAACCCCGTCAATAAACACTTGTCTAATCGCCTCTTTATGGATTATATAATCTGTTGCATACTTTGGCAGCAGATAAGGTGTCTTTGATCCTCCATACATTCTAAGGTACATGCCATTTTCTGTCAAAAAATAATCTCCATGCTCCTCTATTACCTGCATAGCCTCTGCAGACATGAAGTCACATTCCTTCCGGAAGATAAGCGTGTATAGTGGCATAATAAAATGCTCACAGACTTCTTTGTAATAACTGTGGTACTGATGAGCCCCCAATGGTTTGTAAGTTGCATATATGGGCATCCTATCCCTATCCCAGACACACTTGAGCCCGGGAAAAGGTTGGTGGCATAGTATACAGTCTATCAAAATGGAACTCATATAGAATTCAGATTTTTTTCGGGCTTCTCCTCCTCCCAAGGCTGCAGTTACACAAGAAGAGAGACTACTTGATACTAGCCTGGCCCAGTTGAAGACTATTCCTTCTGTAGCCACATGGAATATAAGGGGTATCCACTCAAATTTGAACAGTCTGCCATTTTCTCTACCAAAGATCCGATTTAGCATCAGAGCAATAAATCTGTAAGGAGCTCTTAAAGTCGCTGTATCATAATCCTCGGTTGTTCTGTGTCTATAGAGCTTTCCCGGCAAAAGCATTCTCCTCAGGGTTTCCACCAAATCCATCCTGAGGTTATCCAGCCAGGCATTAGATAGAAAGACCTGAGGTTCTGGAAGGTGGTAAGCCAACGCCACATATCCAGGACTGAATGCAGCATAGCCCTAACCCTCAACATTTCCTATAAGCATGGTGTTGTTGTTTGTGTGTGGCAGAATCCATCTCATCACCTAAGAGCATGGGAACAGTTCTGGTCTGGTAGCCACCTTCATGATGGCGGATTTTTCGATATTGGCATAAATGGGTTCCTCTTTGAGACCCATATCTGCGACTTCCCTGCGGGAAATCAGCCTATATATCTCACCCCATTCATACTTAGGCTCAACGCCAGAGACACATTGGGTGTCCTCGTATATGTATTCTGTCTGTGTGACTACCTCTATTGCCGATTATTCTTCGGCCATAGGAGCCTTCTTTTTCTGCCTCTTGGACATTGTAAGTTCGGTTTCTTCCTGCCATGTATACATTATAACATTAAAAAATTCAAATTTGCAAACATTGTGCATCAGTTTATTCTTTCTTAAGTGTATCATGACTGTAAATGAACTTCAGACATAAGCCCTTCAGGCTGAAGAATTGAACTAGCATGCAATATTATGCAATGTGTTATTATCCCATGTTAATGTGCAAGCAAGAAAAGCAACCAATGCATGTATGCACAACCCAGCTATGTCCTCTCTATCAAGACTACCAGCACGAAATAGGTTTCAGTCCACTATTGCAATATAGTGAGCAATGTCCTAATGCTACATCATATTACAACCTAATCAATCCTAATTGGGCTGTCATTAAAATATACATTAATTCACAATATGCCATTTTCATGATAACAACCCATAAAGCACAAGCATGAATTTTAAAATGCAAGGAGCAAATGTAACTGTCCACAATATCAAACACTTCGACGACATGGCTTTATCAAGGTTACAAACTGCAAAAGCCTACGCGGCTCGTGGAATGGTAGTTACATCGATGTGGCTAGATACTGCGGGCATCAAAAACCACTTTTTGCACACGGTGCTCCCATCAGCACCACCATCCATACTATCTTCAAGTAGTAAACACTACAGCGTCAAAGCCCTAGGTTTTTAGACAGCCGAAAACGATGACTTGCGCGGCACGGGCAGAGGTTAGGGCTCGAAAATGGGCAAGCAAATTAGGGACACTGATCAACAGAGGAAAATTAACAAATCATCAGCAAAACCCCCATCGAAACTACTTCCTGGACCTCCTTATTACAGGTGCAGGCGGCATAACGGCCGCCTGCACCGCGCCTTCCTCCACTGCGCGCAGGGCGAAACTAAAACGGCCGAGGTAAATAAATAAAAGCGCGGGCTCTATAAAAGAAAAACGACTACCCCCCTTTCTAACCGCAAACAGCTACCCCAACCGGACATTATCTCAATATGCGGGCGTAAAACACAAGAAAAGCGACTATGGCACCTAGCCGCGGGGAAAACTCAGTATGCGGGCAGGACATGAAGTGTATACACAACCCTAGTAATACCCCAAACCCCAGCAACATCACCCAATCAAAACCTCGAATAGAACTAGGTAAGGCGGTAACGATCCTACCTGGCAGTAATGCGCAGCTGGTGAGGCGACAACGGTTGAGCTTCCAACCGACACCTGGACGCGGGTAGAAGCACGGAGCTCCACAAAGTTCGCAGGGTCGACAGCGCGAAGAAGACAATGACAGCTCGGGCCCAAAATAACAATAAAAAATCCAAACCCCCACCCCCCGTATATAAAAAAAAAAGTCGCACGTGCGAGAGCTCTAAATCGGTCGGGGAACCAAACCTGAGTCGGGCGGCTAGAACCCCAGATCGTCTGCAACGGCGGACGGTCCCCAGCACCAACTCGCCTGCAATGGCTAATAGAACACGTGAATCAGAATGATCGGACGTGGAACGAAAGTGAAAAAGGGCGGTGAGAGTCATAGACGTTCCGCAACGGCGGATAGAGCACGTAAACGAAAGATCGGGCGCTGGCGGGAACCTACATCGGAAGCCAAGAACTTGGACTCCTCCGCAACGGCGGGCGTTCACAAGTTGAACTCCATCCGCAACGACAGAAAGCGCAAAGCTAACGGGCTCCGATACGCAGCCGGAAGACAAATCAAAGCGCAGATCGGAGGATAATATAAAGTCAAAGCCCAACATGATCCGTAACGGCGGACGCTCGGAAAGAAGATCTGTCCGCAACGTCGGACGAGGGAGAACTCAATCCTTCCGATGAAGAACAGAAAACCACCCGAAACATCAGAGAATCGAAACTCACCCGCAACGGCGGGACAATAAACCATCTGTGACGTTGAAGAACAGAAAACCCACCCGCAAAGGTGAAAAACAAAGCAGGCAACCTCCGCAACTGCGGGAAGAACAAATGACTCAACTCTCGATGAAAAAATGACTTTAAAGACATGCAAAAGCAAAGATGAGCTTGATAATGGAAGGGATCATTTAAAAGCATTAAAGGCGTAAAATAGATCGATTGATAGCAAATCAAAGTGCTGTAAAACCTTCCGAAAAATCATAGACCAAAATCGAGAAGAAAAACCAACTAAATCAAAGTAGAGGAGGGTCCTAAATTTTTTTAGAATTTTGGGAAATTGTTGCAGGTGCAACAATTGGCGACTACCTGGTGAACCCCAGATCTCTGAAATAACTCTCTCTCCCAGCTTAAGACTATCTGAATAAAATCGAAATCTTCTAGATGTCTGTATCCCTAAGTAGGCCAACTTATGCATTAAATTACATAGAAGAAGTCCATCTTTTCGAGAAAAGGTAACATCAGTGGTGTTTCAGGTCTAAATAACTCTTTTGAGGCCAAATGGATGAGGTTTATTTTACCTGTCCTTTGGTAGCTATAGCTTAGACCACAGGATTGTGACAGAGAGTGACAGTATTATCCTTTTGTTCCTCATTCCCATGCCAATTTGCACTTTTGTGCCTTCTGAACTTTATTTCTTTTGATATGAGTCTTCCTGCAGGCCTTTCTTACTGAATTTTAATTCAGGATCCTCTATCCCATAGTGTCCTTTTGTGTGAATGATATATTTTATATTTCAGTTCACAGACGAAGAGGATCTTGTGGCCATTTGGTACTTTATGCTTTGAGATTAATGCTTTTTCGAGCTTGGCTTTGATAGGTCTTGTTTCTTTCAGGAGCTTTGACTCTTAATATCTTTTAGCCTTTTCTTAATTTATGGCATGGGATCATTTATATATGATAAACTGTTCCACTCTGCTTCCTTTCCGTGGGTCTTTTGCTGTCACTCCCTTGGGTATTTAAGATGTGAAATAGATGGAGCCTCGCAATATTACTTCAGACCTTTTTCACTCTTGAGTTATTTACAGGGATTAAGTAAGACTTCAAATGAATGCTCCGCCAGTTAGGAATACGGTTACTAGAAGACATTCTATACTTTTAAGCACAGTCTTTCACTCAAGATTATAGTTAATACAGAACCTTGATGTTTCCATTGCAACCAAAAGTTTGCCTCTTATTCAAAATCAAAAGGAAAACTAGCAAAGCTATAAAGAAAACAATAGCAAAGCAAGTAAAAAAGAAGAAAGAAAACATCAAAGCAATAGAATAAGAAAACAATATAAGCGACAAAGTAATTTATTTATGTACAAAAGAAAACAAAAATTTTGCTCATTCCTGAAAAATTATAAATCTATAAACTGAGGAATGAGCTGGATTTAGACACGGATTGCCTAACCATGGTCTAATTGTGCTGTTATTGAAATGGAACCCATATCTAAGATCCTGTAGTCATTTCTTTAAGCCTGAGGGAGTTGAAGGAGCTCAGGCTGAGTGTCCATCATAGGACTAGCCTTTCTTGAAGTGTGATGTCTCAGCTTACACTCAGTCAGACAGTTTCCCAAAACAGAATCAGCAGATTCATTTCCTTCCCCTAGCCTTAGTGACATTGTCCTTCATATATGGCTCTCTCAAAATCTTAATCATGTTTGGGCTACCCTTCTGAGGTAACCACAAGTGAGACCAATCTGAAGCAAGGTACCCATTTAGTCTTGTTGTCCAATCTCGATTCAGGATCATTCCATAACCATCAGGTATGTCTGCCACTATGATGTCAATGTAATGACATGTCCTTTTATTTGCAGATAATCAAATCAGAACGTCCTCCATTTCCCCTACTACTTTGACATTGGTTTTGTCAAGTTGAGTGACATCCCAAATAGTAGGTTTTAGCGGCCCATCAAGCTTTTTGCAAACTGCCAGGGGCATAACATTCATGGAAGATCCAGAATCCACCAAACAATTATGCACCTTATGATTTAAAATCTCAAGAGTCACAAGGAAGGGTGGTGCCCTGTTTTTCTTTGTCTTGATCAACCCAATCTTTTCTTCCACAGGTTGGTTTTTTGTGGGTAACTCCTCTTTAAGTTTACCAGCTTTTCTTTCCTCATCATCCTCCACTGGTTTGGCAATTTCAATGAGTGGCTCTATCTCCTGTTTGCCAGGAATGTCTTTAGGTATGTCGTCTTTAGCTTTCATGTCAGCCTGCCCCTTTACTTCCTCTTGCAAATCTTGAACCTTTGAGATTCTTGCATTGTTCTTAATGGCTAGGATTTCATCTTTGGTGGTTGTAGGAGTATATTGAGCATTGAGAACGTCTTCTTCCGTGTTAAACAGTGAAATACCATTCCACGAGAACATATTATCATCCTCTGGTTTTCTTGTAATCTGTTTCTCCTCTTCTTCCTTATCCCTAGTCAATTCTGGGTCCAACAACTTATTCATCACCAAAGTCATTGAATGTAACCATTGAGGACACTTCTTTTCAGAATGAGGTTGTTGATGACAAGTGCAGAAATTATCCCCTCCTATTTCTGTTATGTTTATTGATGCCAAATTAGGAGGTGGGACTTGCCATTGGTTGTTATCTTCCCCTTTTGGATAGTGTGGCTTATTAGTTTTCTGAATGTCCCTCTCCTTTTCCAGATCTACAATTCGGTTGGACATTTTTTGAAGCACTCTCATCATTTCATGATAATTATGTGTTTGATCTTCTCTATATTTCCACAGTAGTGAGATTATTCTTACAGTGGTCTTCTCTTCACATGAATCAGGGTAATCCTCTATACTCTCACTTTCTGCCTCTACTCTTTCGGCCTCTTCATAAGTTTCCACCAATGTAGGCTTGACTTTCATTTTGGCAAACATGGCCAGCTCAGGACCTAGGGCTGAGGTATAATACTCACTTAAAACTTTGTCTGAAGGTCTGTCTACAGCATAATTTTTTTTTAAGTACAATGAAAATCTCTGAGTGAAACTATGTACCTTTTCATTCTTCTCTTTTCTTAACGAACCAAGCCCTTTCATCAATGAGGCATGTGTCTTCTGAGTTGTGTATTTACTTCTGAAAATGCTTTCAAAGGTGTCCCAGTCAGGAATGGAGTTAGCAGGCAGACTGAAATACCAAGATGCTGCTGCTCCTTTCAGAGTGTGAGGGAACAATCTGCAGACCACATCTTCATACTCCCCAGCCCTTAGCCCTTCTAATGCTATGTAAAAGCTTTGGAGGTGATCCTCTACAGCAATCCTTTCCTCAGGGTCAAATTTAGGCGAGAGCTTGTCAAAGACTTGAGGTAAATTGTGCAAAGGAGGAGTTAGGTTCAGAGGCGACCTGGCTTTCCATGCCGGCAAAGGATTGGGTTGATTGCCAGCCATAAGCAAAGGTAAACAGATAAATCACTGGAAAAAACAATCTCTCAAGGATGGTATCGGAAACAATGAACACTTGGGTTAGGTTGAAAGCTTCAAATATCTGCTGGTAGGATAGTCTCGGGAAATTAAGTTCCACGGCCAGCCTATACTGGCGGCCCTCCTTCTAGCACCAAAACTGTTGAGGCCTGGAAATTCGCAGGGGGCAACAGTAAGGGATTCTCCCCAATCAACGTTCCCAACTTTCCCGTCGACTGTTTGGTATAGGGAATCCGTCCCGTTTTACGGTCTGGCTACCGTAGGTCAAAGTAACAACAAGGGTTTACCGGTTGCGGCTCGGTCCACCGGAATTTGTATTTTTTTGACTTAAATATGAAATGAAAAACATCTAACTAATTATGCAGGGTGGTGAAGGATGCAAGGAGCATTCACAATGTGATGCGCAGGTTCTTACCTCTCGTCTTAGGCTCACCATGCATCTGAATCACACATGCTAAAATGAGATAAGATGACTACCTATCTATATGCCTACTCATCTACCTAGTCTATCCTATCCTCGGGGAGCCCACTTGTGATTAATATGAATGAGTAATGTGAATGTGCACGCATAATAAAAGCAACTACAGCTAGCTGACATTAACTTTCACACGCATGAACAATGGAGGATATTTCACAACCAGATAGCTAATTGTTTATGACTAACATACATTACTCATGGTGGTTATTTCATTAAATAAATCAGAAATCATTAAACAAAGACATAGGTCGTAAAGTTAGAACGATCTCACGATTCATGGATACAAGGCTGAAAAACAAAGTAGTTCATCTTTCGACTATCCATGGAAACACATTTGAATCCCACCAATCTTCTTTCAACAGGAAAACTGCAATATTTTATTGCAAAAGGAAGTAGTTCTTCTTACAATAACCTTCCAGTCTTACTGGGGAAAAAAGCCCCTTTCCTCCCTACATTTCCTACTTTTATACAAAAAGCTAAAATTTGGTTGGGCTGCCCAAAATAACTTTTGGGCTTCCCAACCCTTGGTTTTCCCAACGCTTCATTTTTTCCCAAAAATATTTTACAAAATTTTAATTAATACAAAGCAGACCGGTCCCCTATGAGGAGGGTCCCGCTTTGTTTTCTAGGAATTTTTTCCATGTTGCTGCCTCAGCAGCGAGACCTTCAAACGAGCTAGGCTCTAAAAATTGGATGTTTAGCTCAAACTTCTCGGCCTGGTTTCTGATGGTGTCCACCCTGGCTGTGTTTAATCACACCTGGTCTTCTAAGAGCTGCACACTAACAGCTGTATGACCTATCTCACTTCTCAGAACTTGGTCATTGATGGCTTTGATGTGCTGTACTTTTGCTTCTTCATCCTCCTGTCCTTTCTGCAACATTTCTACAAACGAATCATGATCTGGGAACTCATATAGCCTCTGCTCGGCTTCTACCTGGCATCGGTTGTAGGTAACTAGGGCTCTCCTGAAGAATTCTGTGCAGGCTCCCTTTGTCTTCTTAATCGTTTTCTTGAAATATTCTGTAGTATTGATAGCGAATTCTATCAGATCGTAGTCCCGTTTGAGGGCATGTTTATCCTTGGAGGGTAGTTCTGCTGGGACTTCCTCATTATTCTCCGCCCTTGCTATCCTTGTAGTTAGTATTTCGAGGATGTCTTGAGACCTGTCAACAAAATAAGAAGCGGTGTCCAAGATTTCGTCCAGTCGGCTATAAATTTGGAGGACCTGGCATCTTTCTTCTTCCAGAGCAGTCTGCAGGTGTATCACTTTGGATTTCTGAGCCAGGATATGTTCTTTAAATGGCTGCAGATCGACTTGCTGCTCCTTAGTTGTCTCCAGTTCAGCAGTCAGAGAAGCCAGCTTATCTTTCAGCTCTTTGATGTATTCGGTATTGGACTCATAGATGATATTCTGTTGTGCCTCTAGGTCTTCCACTTTTTCCCTCAACTGTTCCTTCTCATTTCTCAGATTTTGGACTTCCTGTTGTACATTTTCTAGAGCCTCTTGTGCTGTCTCTTTGGCTTGCGCCTCTACCTGGAGGGCATGGATTTCACCCTTTGTAGATTCCATTTCCCTTAGCACGTGCTCATATTTCCTTTTTAGTCTATTACCCTCATTTCTTTCTTGCCTCAGCGTGTCTTTTAGTTGAGTAGTGGTCTTCTTTCCCGACTCTAGCTCAATCATTATCTTGTTTACATTATCAGCGGAGGCATCAATTAGTGCAGCCCCGGCTCTTATTGTGAGCATAGGGTCTTTGTCAGTCCCCAACATGACTGCAGTATCTGTGACCATATTCCCTGGTAGATCTTTGGCTTCCACCTTCTTCTCCGTCCTCCTCATGATTCTTTTGGTGGCCCTGTCGTAATAGACAGTGCTGAAGTCCGAGAATTATTCCCCCTTCTTTTGGACGAAGGGAACTAACTGGAGCATAGGAGTCACGGGAGTGATGCTAGCAAGCACTTGAAGGGTCTGCTCCTCAGGGTTTTCCTCTTCCTGACTCTGCCCTGCTGGTGTTTCAGAGGCTGACTGTTGTGTTAACCTTATTCTTTCAACCTCCTGCTCTTGGAGTTCTTCATTTAGTTTTCTCTGTGCTTCTTCGACGGCTTGCCTAGCTGCCTCTTCTGTTTCTCTGGCTGCTTCTTTTGCTAGTTCAGCTGCTTCTTGGGTAGCTTTCCTCTTCTCTTCTTCTCCTTTCTGCATCCACTCTGCAGCCTCATTTTCAAGCCTCTGAGCCTCCTCCCTTATCCTTTTGGCTCCTTCTTCAGCTCTGGCTTGTTCAGCTTTGGCCTATTCTGCCCCTTTTCCACCTTTGGTGGGGTGCTTTGGCTTGAATCTTCTGCTGAGTGCCGTCATGTTCGGAGCATTCCGGAAAATAGATTCATCACTATCAAAATGGTGGGTGTACTCGTAGAACACTTTATGCTTCTTACAGTGCTCACCCACTCTACCATAAGTGTCATTGCGTCGGAAAGGCATTTCCCCAAAATGGAACTTCCCTAGTTCCTCAATAAATTCTGCAGCTTGTTTCGCATTGGTGAATTTACAGCTACCCAGCTTGAATGGTAAAGGGGGATATGCAGTCTTCTTGTGCTGGAACAAGAAATGACCAACCCCGTCAATAAACACTTGTCTAACCGCCTCTTTATGGATTATATAATATGTTGCATACTTTGGCAGCAGATAAGGTGTCTTTGATCGTCCATACATTCTAAGGTACATGCCATTTTCTGTCAAAAAATAATCTCCATGCTCCTCTATTACTTGCATAGCCTCTGCAGACATGAAGTCACATTCCTTCCGGAAGATAAGCGTGTATAGTGGCATAATAAAATGCTCACAGACTTCTTTGTAATAACTGTGGTACTGATGAGCCCCCAATGGTTTGTAAGCTGCATATACGGGCATCCTATCCCTATCCTAGACACACTTGAGCCCGGGAAAAGGTTGGTGGCATAGTATACAGTCTATCAAAATGGAACTCATATAGAATTCAGATTTTTTTCAGGCTTCTCCTCCTCCCAAGGCTGCAGCTACACAAGAAGAGAGACTACTTGATACTAGGATGGCCCAGTTGAAGACTATTCCTTCTGTAGCCACATGGAATATAAGGGGTATCCACTCAAATTTGAACAGTATGCCATTGGCTCTACCAAAGATCCGATTTAGCATCAGAGCAATAAATCTGTAAGGAACTCTTAAAGTCGCTGTATCATAATCCTCAGTTGTTCTGTGTCTATAGAGCTTTCCCAGCAAAAGCATTCTCCTCAGGGTTTCCACCAAATCCATCCTGAGGTTATCCAGCCAGGCATTAGATAGAAAGACCTGAGGTTCTGGCAGGTGGTAAGCCAACGCCACATATCTAGGATTGAATGCAGCGTATCCCTGACCCTCGACATTTCCTATAAGCATGGTGTTGTTGTTTGTGTGTGGCAGAATCCATCTCATCACCTCAGAGCATGGGAACAGCTCTGGTCTGGTAGCCACCTTCATGATGGCGGATTTTTCGATATTGGCATAAATGGGTTCCTCTTCGAGACCCATATCTGGGACTTCCTTGTGGGAAATCAGCCTGTATATCTCACCCCATTCATACTCAGGCTCAACGCCAGAGACACATTGGGTGTCCTCGTATATGTATTATGTCTGTGTGACTACCTCTATTGCCGATTGTTCTTCGGCCATAGGAGCCTTCTTTTTCTACCTCTTGGACATTGTAAGTTCGGTTTCTTCCTACCATGTATACATTATAACATTAAAAAATTCAAATTTGCGAACATTGTGCATCAGTTTATTCTTTCTTAAGTGTATCATGACTGTAAATGAACTTCAGACATAAGCCCTTCAGGCTGAAAAATTGAACTAGCATGCAATATTATGCAATGTGTTATTATCCCATGTTAATGTGCAAGCAAGAAAAGAAACCAATGCATGTATGCACAACCCAGCTATGTCCTCTCTATCAAGACTACCAGCACGAAATAGGTTTCAGTCCACTACTGCAATATAGTGAGCAATGTCCTAATGCTACATCATATTACAACCTGATCAATCCTAATTGGGCTGTCATTAAAATCTACATTAATTCACAATATTCCATTTACATGATAACAACCCATAAAGCACAAGCATGAATTTTAAAATGCAAGGATCAAATGTAACTGTCCACAATATCAAACACTTCGACGACATGGCTTTATCAAGGTTACAAACTGCAAAATCCTACGCGGCTCGCGGAATGGTAGTTACATCGATGTGGCTAGATACTGCGGGCATCAAAAACCACTTTTTGCACACGGTGCTCCCATCAGCACCACCATCCATACTATCTTCAAGTAGTAAACACTACAACGTCAAAGCCCTAGGTTTTTAGACAGCCGAAAATGACGACTTGCGCGGCGTGGGCAGAGGTTAGGGCTCGAAAATGGGCAAACAAATTAGGGACATTGATCAACAGAGGAAAATTAACAAATCATTAGCAAAACCCCCATCGAAACTACTTCCTGGACCTCCTTATTACAGGTGCAGGCGGCATAACGGCCGCCTGCACCGCGCCTTCCTCCACTGCGCGCAGGGCGAAACTAAAACAGCCGAGGTAAACAAATAAAAGCGTGGGCTCTATAAAAGAAAAATGACTACCCCCCTTTCTAACCGCAAACAGCTACCCCAACCGGACATTATCTCAATATGCGGGCGTAAAACACAAGAAAAGCGACTATGGAACCTAGCCGCGGGGAAAACTCAGTATGCGGGCAGGACAGGAAGTGTATACATAACCCTAGTAATACCCCAAACCCCAGCAACATCATCCAATCAAAACCTCGAATAGCACTAGGTAAGGTGGTAACGATCCTACCTGGCAGTAATGCGCAGCTAGTGAGGCGACAACGGTTGAGCTTCCAACCGACACCTGGACGCGGGTACAAGCACAGAGCTCCACAAAGTTCGCAGAGTCGACAGCGCAGAGAAGACAATGACAGCTCGGGCCCAAAATAACAATAAAAAATCCAAACCCCCGCCCCCCGTATATAAAAAAAAAAGTCGCACGTGCGAGAGCTCTAAATCGACCGCAGAACCAAACCTGAGTCGGGCAGCTAGAACCCCAGACCGTCCGCAACGGCGGACGGTCCCCAGCACCAACTCACCCGCAATGGCTAATAGAACGTGTGAATCACAATGATCGGACGTGGAACTAAAGTGAAAAAGGGCGGTGAGAGTCATAGACCTTCCGCAACGGCGGATAGAGAACGTAAACGAAAGATCGGGCGCTGGCGGGAACCTACATCGGAAGCCAAGAACTTGGACTCCTCCACAACGGCGGGCGTTCACAAGTTGAACTCCATCCTCAACGGCAGAAAGCGCGAAGCTAACGGGCTCCGATACACAGCCGAAAGATAATTCAAAGCGCAGATCGGAGGATAATATAAAGTCAAAGCCCAACATGATCCGTAACGGCGGACGCCCGGAAAGAAGATCTATCCGCAACGTCGGACGAGGGAGAACTCAATCCTTCCGATGAAGAACAGAAAACCACTTGAAACGTCAGAGAACCGAAACTCACCCGCAACGGCGGGACAATAAACCATCCGTGATGTTGAAGAATAGAAAACCCACCCGCAACGGTGAAAAACAAAGCAGGCAACCTCCGCAACTGCGGGAAGAACAAATGACTCAACTCCTGATGAAAAAATGACTTTAAAGACATGCAAAAGCAAATATGAGCTTGATAATGGAAGGGATCATTTAAAAGCATTAAAGGAGTAAAACAGATCGATTGATAGCAAATCAAAGTGCTGTAAAACCTTCCGAAAAATCATAGACCAAAATCGAGAAGAAAAACCAACTAAATCAAAGTAGAGGAGGGTCCTAAATTTTTTTAGAATTTTGGGAAATTGTTGCAGGTGCAACACATCCATTTTACTGTCAGCTACTTTTGTCCCTGAAGTAGCTGGTGACATTTCTTTTTTCTTCTTCTTGCATTCTCCATGATGATCTGACTTATTTCTCAATTTATTTGTGGCCATCAAATTTGATTCTACCTCTAAGGATGCTTCTTGCATATTTACTAAGGTATTGGATCTTCTTTCCCTTAGCAAAAGAGAGAATTCAACATCAAAATAATTAGCATAGTTTAACTTTGCAGATGTTTCAGTAGGCTTGACCTCTGCGGGAATTTTACTATACATTTATAAAACGCTTAGTAAAATCAGTGCATGTTTCCCCAAGTTTTCTTTTTAAAGCTCCAAAATCAATAATATAATAGAGATAATCCTTAGTATCTCCCCACTTCCTCATAAAGACTTCTTCTAAAGCATTTAACCCATCAATTGATTTGGAGGCAATTCTCTAAACCACTTTCTTACTTCCCCATCTAAGCTTTGAACAAAAAATCCTCATCCACACATCTTGATGTTCTATATTTTGGTTATAACCATAGTTAAAATAGGCATTCCAATGTTCTTCTATTGTAACCTCTCCTTGACCATTGAATATTGGTATATACCTCTGATAATCTCCACCGGGAAGGGAATTTAAAGGCTGAGGTAAAACTACAGGGGCGTATCTAGCATCAATTATAGAATCCATCCTATTAGGAGGTTGGGCTGCCATATTTGGAGTAGTTTGAGCTAAAGGTGATTGAACTGATATAGTAAATGGTTGTGTATGTGAAAGAGATGGTATTTTGATTCCTATTTGACTAACATGAATTTTACTAGTCAAAGGTGTGTAAGGTGATGGAAAGTATTTTGAATAGTCAAACTGTTATGAACCCAAAATTTATTCTTTTATATTCTCAATTGACACGAGATTTGAATAAACTGCAAAGATATCAACCTGACTAGGATTCTGGAAATCAGGAATTAAGATGGTTAAATCTCCCTTCCCTTTGTCTTCTTCGATTGTAAGTAAGTTTGAAAAGGAAGGATGATGAATAAATTCACCTAGTGACTTAGAAATTGATATATCTTGAATACTTTCTACTGTAGAATTTAGTCTCTGCCTAGCTTCCCTCAACAATCTCTTTGGATTTGAAGCAACTAGATACAAAGGAGATGAAGGATTTCCCCTAGTTCCTGTCTTCTTAGAATCCATTGCGATGATTACTAACTGCTGGTGAAAATGTAGTCTACAAGATTTCTAATTTTGTTCACCTTCCCAAAATCAAACTTGCGAATACCCAGGGAAGATCTACTTTTGTTTCTCTGTTCCCCAGCAACGATGCCATAAGATGTTATACTAGAGTCTGCAGCTAGAATACTGAGGTTCAAAGTCTAGATAATCTTAAAGTTTCCTAATGGATGACTATGTTTCTTGGCTTATAAATATATATAAGTGAAATGGAGATAAGACAAAGATAACTAAAATGACTAAACAGTAGATGTAATTGAATCATAATCAGAGATAAAAAGAACGTGAGTATGAAGTTATACAAAGAGTGAGAGAGTTCATTTTCAAATATATGATAAACATTTCAACTCATCCATAAGAATTCCAGGATAAATAACCTTTATCAGAGAAAATAATTATGAATTAAGTGGTTTAAACTAATCAAAAAATATTTATCATGATAAAAAACAAATATAGGCTCATCTTGAATATAATCATTCAATAACAATCTTTAGATAAACTGAAAATGAAATACATGCCTAATAGGATAAGAGGAGTCTAATCTCCAAAACCATTCCTAATACCTCATATTATTCACCATTATATATATATATATATACACACACAAATATTAAAACTAAAACAATTTGAGATCCAAATTTTATGGATCCAAATGACCAAAAATAGAAAGGATAACTCATATCTGATTTAGATAGAAATGACTCATAACATAAACTTGACACCTAATACTAACAGTTGTCCAATACTAATGACATAACAGATCTGTCATCAAAGATATATGGAGTGTATGAGATGGATCTTAAGTGTGCACAAATTTTGAGTTGGATTTGTCCATGATCAATTACAACTTCCTAACTGCTTCAGCTAGTATCGTCAAACCATCCAATGCTTGTGACCTTTTATGTAACCGAGAATGATATGTTTCCATGGATCGAATTTGGTCTTGAAGTTATTTGTTTGTACCTATGAGTTCCTCATTTTGATGTTGTGTATCCTTCTTTTTTCGTAGTACTTCTTTAGATATTGTTATGAGCTCTTGGTAGTTGGCATCAATCTCTTCCAAAACCTCCCTTAACCTTCTATTAGCAATCCTCGATTTGTCACTTTAATCATTTAGATATCTATTTTGTTCTTTAAAGTATTGCAAATATTTCTTCAATACCTGAACTTATGATAATGATTTCATCACCTCTTGATGTGCATGAGTCTTCTTCAATCTCTAAGGGTCTCGAACATGTACCAACTTCAAATTCAACCACTTTTCATTTACCTTTGCAAGCTTCTTTGATCAAATCGGGTGTATGCATTAATTCTTCTTGAATTTCTCCAAGGGTTTGATCTGTTGTATGATATCTTTTGGCTGCAGCCTGTCGATCCTCATCATTGGAGGAATCCTCTATGATAGTCACACCATTATTTTGAAATTTGGGGTTTAGAATGGCCTTCATGTACATCCTTAACTTGTTTTACGATCTGTTTTTTGGTCTCCAATTGTTTTCAAAACTATTTGCATTAGGGATTTCATCGTTTTATGAATTAGATGAAAACTCTTGGACCATATCATTTTCCCAAGCATCCCTAGAATTATGAGAGCAGTGACATCTTCTTTTTAAAATTCAATAATTAGATTCCTTTGTACCTCTATTCTAAAAAATCTTACATAGACACGTTTGCAACGTCAAATACCTTTCTATCTTGTTCATTTCCATCTTTCTCTTTTGTCTTATGTATTTTTCCTATTTCTTTATCATCATCGTGCATTTGGGCTTCAAGCTCAAAACCAGACCAAAATGTAAAATGTTGTTGAGATCTAACAATTTTTTCCAACTTAGTGGTTATCAGAAGGTTAATTAGGCCATGATGAAATACTGACAGATTAGTGTGGTCAAGGTTATTTCCTTACCTGTGTAACCATCTTCTCTATACTTTTAAACAGGTAATAAGGAAAATTTAATTTGGATTCACCATTTAAATGCAGCAAAAACCTTAAATGATACTTGAACACAGTTGCGAATTGGCATCCGCAGGTTATATAATGTTGGATGATGTTGAGAATGTCTCTCCCGTCAGAATTAACATTGTTTAAATGAATCCCTTTACCCCAATCTAGCTTCTCAAAACCGGGAAATAAAAACATGCTTAGGTCAACTTCGAATAGATGCTTCTTAAGCCACCTTTCTCCTTCAGAAGCTATGCCCATTGCTTTTGCAATTGTGGCCTCATCTACCTTAAACTTTAGGGTTTGAAAATTAACCACCGAATATTTGTAATTATTTACGAAGGAATTTGTTACCTCTAGGTTGTGACCTCTAATTTTTTCACACAAAGAAAACCATTATGCATTTCTCATCATCTCTGCACACCTAGTAAATTCTTCGACCCATTTAACATTCTCTTTTTTCTAACCTGCAAATTTCCCCACTGAGCTTCTTCATCATAGCCATTGTTATTCTGCTAGGTCATGCCTTCGAAATTGATGGGTATATTTCTTGTTCAAAGCAAGTTATGTCAATAATTCATGCACGAAACAACCAAGGTACGAATCGTGGATTCATGTATTTGATAATATTAAAACCTGCATGTACCATCAATGCCATAATAAATAGAAACTCATCCCTCCATCACGTGCCCATGATTCCGTCAGTACCATAATGAAGAGGAACTCCTCTATCAAGCACGTGTCCAACATATGACATATGTCCTTAAACACTTCCAAGTGTAAACAATCCAGCAGCGCTAGCACGCCACTCCATTATGAATGCGCTGCTGGAATGTACTATGGCCATTAATGAAATATAATAATCAAACTATATCTTATGCATCAAGATTGGATACCTGAATCTTGCATAGGTTAGAATTTATTAAGCTATGAATCATTCAATAAAGATTAGACCTTGGAAAATATTAATGAAAATGAGCCACATTTGTTCTAGTTATCATAATAAATAATAAAAAATTCTAAACAAAGACCTAAAGAACCTACAAACTAACCTAAGGAACCTAATAGACTTCAAGAATAAAATCATTTCTAATAAATATTATAGGGTAGAACTATGATACAAATCTAGAGATAACACTTCTAAAACATTTTAATGAACTTGGTCCCCTCATTTTGTAAACATTTTAGTAATTGAATGTGGATGAGGAATGATCCACCCAACCATAGGAAAATTGTGTTCATAATTCTCTCAACATCGCTACCAGCCCCGAGATGGGACTGTGAGTCCATTAGGGAAAAGTTCCCATGGATGACTCCAAACTTATTCCATAGCATAACCCAGAGTAGAACAAGAATTATGCTCCCTTCATTATATGAAAATGGTCATCCTTTGTCTTTTTGGTGGAGGCGTATTATCTCTTTTAATTCTAGAATTAAAAGATCAAGCTTCTAGCCGAATTCCCCTTGAACCATCATTGGAATTCTATGGTTTCCATAATTTTAATTGTGGAATAAAGTTACTCTAAATTCATTTGCTAATGTTGTGATATTCATTTCATTGGGAGGAACCTCCAACTTTGTATGAAATGAGGTTAAATACAGGGAAACCCAGCTATGCATAATAGTCCCAAACAATCCATGCTTGAGAACGTAACATGAGTTTTAAGCTTGAAAATTTGACTATAACCGAGAAGGAAATTTATGCTTTGTCACTGAATGAACTTGAACTAAATGAACTCTAACATAGACAAGTTCATTCATTATTTCCTTTTGCATTAGGGCATCCTTCACCTTAGTGCACATAGACCTACATAATGGTTCCATTTGAATAATCTCACCAAGAGCAATGTTATCATAACGGGATTGTTTATTGCACCGGTCAAGCCCAAAAAACAGAACCATGAAAAAATTCAAAAAAAAAAAGGGACCAAAAAACTAGTTAACCAAAAAGTATTTAAAAAATTTTAATTTTGAAAAAAAAAATCATGTGTATCTATAAAAATCCAAATCATTATACACAAATATGCAAAGTTTCATATGTATATAGAAAGTTAGGGTGCATATAACTAAAATCACATAGAGTGCAATCCACATCTAACCCAAAATACATAAACAAAGAGGCTCTAAATAGCCTCTATAGTCCAAAAAAACTCATACTACAACAAATAACTACATACCCTATTCATCAATAGCACCTTGTACCCCCCATGTCTAGGCTCTAACCCTCTATCTTGAATATCAAAGTTGATCCTCCAAGGATATTAGTCGACACCCTACAAATTTGATGAAACCTCTTAATCTAGGCATTGAAAAAATGTAGAAAAAACTTCATGTGCCTATAAGTAGTTTTGCGTGAGCGAAGGATACAATTTTACTAAGGTCATGGCAAAGGAGTTAAACAATCAACACCACCAACCTAGTACATAGTGGGGTTGATGCACACTATTAAATGCTAATCCCTTATCCTCATATCCATGATAGAAATGAGTGGAAATGTTGCAATCATGAAACCCTAAAACCCTAAACAAAGTTAAGTCTATTGAATTATGAATGTGATTTAAAATTCTATTTTTTGCATATGAAGTAGGATAAAGTTGGAACCACTAGTAATGTCAAAAATTTAAACAAAAGGATAGAAAATAAAAGATGAAAATGACACTTTTGTTTTAAAAATTCAATATTATGATTTAAGTTTACTTTCATTTATCTTAAACTAGCATAAATCCATTTTAAACCGAGATCTATCAAGCACCTAGAGGGATCCAATTTCTTGAGGTGTACATTTTTTTACCATTTGGATCCCTCTCGTTTGATAGATCTAGGTTTAAAATGGATCTATGCTAGTTTAAATTTTATTTATTTATTTAAGTCATGTTATTTATATTTCTTGTTTTTTGTTTTTTAATATTTTTTATTTATGTCGGCTAGCATAATGTGACTAACCTGAAAGGATCTCCTCCATATTGGGTTGGAGAGCACCTCTTCTCTTTGTGAAAAAATTGCGTGTTCAAAGCTATGCCATACTCACTTGTTTAGATTAGGTTAATTTTTTGTTATTATGTATAAAGTTTTTCTCAATGCCCCCACATCCATGGAAAATAGCATGTTCAAAGCCATGCCATACTCACTTGTTTAGATTAGGTTAAGTTTTTTGTTATTACGAGATTCATTTTAAACCTGGATCTATCAACCACCCAGAGGGATCCAATTTCTTGAGGTGTACATTTTTTTACCAATTTGATCCGTCTAGGTACTTGATAGATATGGGTTTAAAATGGATTTATGCTAGTTTATTTTTATTTTTATTTTCTTAAAGTCTATATGTAATTAATATTTTTCATTTTTTTAATTTTTTAATAAATTTTGTATTTATGTCTACTAGCATAAGTGAGTAATGTGACAAGATCTCCCCTATAGTGGGTTGGAGAGCACCTCGCTTCTCTCGGTGTGATTACATACATTTTTCTGGATGCCCCCACATCCATGGAAAATTGCATGTTCAAAGGCATGCCATACTCACTTGTTTACATTAGATTAAGTTTTTTGTTATTACAATATCTATTTTAAACCCTGATCTATCAAGCACCAAGAGGGATCCAATTTCTTTAGGTGTACATTTATTTACCATTTGGATCCCTCTTGGTACTTATAGATCCGGGTTTAAAATGGATCTATGCTAGTTTAATTTTTATTTTATTTTATTTTTATATTTATGTGGACTAGCATAACCCCATATTAAGATATGTAATTTATATATATTTTTTTATTTTTTATTTATTTTTTTATTTTTTATTTATTTTTTTATTTATGTGTACTAGCATAACCCCATATTGGGTTGGAGAGTAGCTCACTTCTCTCTATGCAATTACATTTTTTCTAGATACCCCACATCCATGGAAAACTGCATGTTCAAAGCCACGCCATACTCACTTGTTTAGATTAGGTTAAGCTTTTTTTATTTGATTATATTAGGTTTTTTTTTGCGAGACTTGGAATGGATATGTTGCATAACTACAGAATGCTCACACCCGTATCTATGAAGAGGGGGCTTGGGATGAATATGTTGGATAACTAGAGAATGCTCACACTAGTATCCATGAAGAGAGGACGATGAACTGGTTTGGTTGTTCAAATTATGGAAGATTGTAGCTTCCCCCAAGAGTGTGTTGTTCATCTGGTTGGCTCTTCAAAACCTTGTGTTGACCTAGGATAGATTGTAGACACACAATAGAAAAGGGCCGAGTTGAAACAAATGAATGTCTGTTCATGCGCTGTGTTTTCACTTTAGTTTACACCAACTTTGGGACATAAATGCCATTCAAGAGTGCTTTGACAACGCATTCTAAGGTGACGAGTGCAACTGTCTGTTAGGGTTTGTATTTTTTTTTCAAATTAGGTCTTGCACCTGCTCAAGACAACAATTGAGATTGGTCTTGGACACCTACATGTTTTGAGAGATTCAACCCTTACCATAAGATGCATATTTTTGCATATTCAACCCTAAAATAAGATGGATGCAAGACATCAAAACTAGGAACTCGGTTTGTTTCAGGTCATTTGAAAGACTTAACCCTACGTTTCCATAATGTTTCTTATAACCTTTTTGTATCGGGAGGACAATTCTGAGGTAGATGTTCTATCCAAGCAGGCTCAAGCTATTCACCTGAGGAATTCTAGGTAGGAAGATTTATAAAAAACATTATAAAAATTATAATTAGAACTTTTTTCACATTAATTTTAATACTTAAAAATTATAAATTAATTGTCAATTTTGGTTAGCTTATTTCGTGAAGGTGTGGGTCTAGTCAACAAGGTTACCTTGGTTCAATTCCTCCAACTCTGTGCTATTTTAGGTGATGTTGAAGGAATAGATAGACCCCTAGGTCATGGTTTGTCAGACCACTTATGCCAAGTGAGGCCTTTTAAAGTAAAAAAAACAAATTATAAATTATCTTAATATACAAATATTTATCACACAATTTACTTAAATTATCTATACTTCAAAATAAAATATTATAATAATTATTGGATATAAGTATAAAGTATAAGTAACTCTTTTTTTTCCAATAAAAAAGCCTCTTTTGATGATATTGATAATTGAATAAAAAAAGGAACACAACAAAACATAGACGGCCCCACTAAGCCCCTTGGCCTGTCCATGACACAAAAAGACCCTAAAAATCTCATAATTTCTAGCTATTGCATAAATCTTTGAACGAATAGATGTCAAAAGATAAGCATAACAAAGATGCCCCTTAGCCTGTTCATGACACAAAAAGACCCTAAAATTCTTAGAACTTATAGTTATTGTACACAAATCTGAAAAAGAGATATCAATAGATAAGCATAACAAAAAATTCAGTTTATGATGGTTGAACCTTCCACCTAGATCTTCCCCTCCATTACTTCCTAGTAAAAAAACTTGCCAAAAACACAAGAAGTTTCCATTTTTGACAAGCTATCTGCTTAAGTGTTGAAATCTCTGGAAATATGGATGAAGGAAAGGTTAAAAAGAGAATTTTCTAGAACCTTAATTCTTTTGTACCAGCTCTTCAAATTGATGACCTGTAATTTGAAGGATCCTTTAACCCATTTTATTACAACCTTTGAATCTAGAAAGATAATTAAGGAATCAATTCCACAATTCCTTTCAAAGAAGAGAATCCCCCAAAGGACAAGAAGCTGAAATCTTGTATTGCTCCCATCATCACCTCCCATCCAAATATTAAAAAGATTATGCTCATTTAATATAAGGAACTCATTCACTAATGATTCATCAATTTGAATTTTCTTATATTTTTTAGTAATTAAAATTGTATTTTATTAACTTAAATTAATTGTAATTTAAAATAAAATAATATAATAATTACTTAAGTAATTTAGTTTTCTTTGTTAATTGGGTCTAATTTGAATTGTTGTGGAATAGAACCTTATTCTCTTCACTTATGTTCTATTTTTGTAAGATGTTTAGTATTTTTGAGAAAATAAAATCTACTGACCTTTGACCTTTAACCTGTATTACTTGATGAGCCTTAACACCTCTTTTTTGATGATTTAATGTAAACAAAATAAATGATTAACCTTTTCTACAATATTAATATGGTCAATTTTTTCCATAATATGTGGGTGAAAGGAGAGATCAACAAGAGCACGTGACACAAGAGGCTATCCACGTGTCGCGCTCCCATGGTTGTTGTGTTCAGATGTGGGAAGACGATCCATGCTCATAAATGATAAAAAAGGCAGGGCATAGAATATTTGGAGGTGCTCATGGTGATGGTGTAGTTATGCGTCTATATAGGAGAAGAGTTCGTATTCGATATGTGCATTGGGGAGTGATGTTTGAGTGGGATGGTAGATTGCCCAGGGGTATGGGCTCCACTTGGGATCTTAGGAAATCATCTCAAGTCTTAATGATAAAGAAAACCGAATATAAAAAATAACTAATAGTTTATGTTTGGATAACTTGGAGCTAATGCATGGATAACTCTAAGTTGATGCATGTATAAGAGGATTCGTGACACATATCAAGTATAGATAACTTATTACTTATTTGTGATACTTAACGTGTACCCTATCAGTGTTAAGTGACCACAAATTAAATGGTTGTGCTAGTTGTAATTTCATCATATCAATATGAATGAAATGTATTAAAAATGTTTAATTGATTATAACACTTAGTGTAAAAAGATTTATAATACTTATTATAAATAGTAATGTTATATCACATATAACCTATTAAGATATATTATGTTATATATATATATTAATTATTCCTAATTTCACACAAAATAAGTTATTAAAAGTAGAGCAGCTTATTATAAAAAGGAAACAAGAAAAAAAAATGGTGATATTAATGGAAAACTTAAAGATGATATAGTAGAGTTACACTAGAAAATTATTACAAGAATTATAAATATTTAAAATATATATGTTGGAATTGTGATACTAATTATCTATGGTGAAAATTTAATGGTAAAACCATATTTATCAGAGGAGTTCATGGATGTGGTTTATGAAAAGGTGTAAAATTTTGTGTATTTCATGGATGTGGTTTATGAAAAGGTGTAAAATTTTGTATATTGTTGAATATGACTGTCATCTTGTTTTTTCTCATTGTGATATTCTCTTTGTTGTATATTCTTTGTGTGGGTTTGTGCTTTCCCAAAAGTGTATTAGAGCCATAGAACAAGATATTGAAGGTGAGAAAGCTCATGAGGTTGTGCTGGTAAGAAGACTTCCTAGTTAAGGGGTTGTCACTACTACATGATCATTTCCACTATGGATTTTGTTGCGATGTTGGAGGGTTTACCACAAATCCATGGAGAGAGGAACCAGAGTGGCATGAAGAGCCCATGTCATATGCAATATTTACCTATGAGCAATAAGAATATCAATAACTTGACTTCTTGTCAAGGTTTTACCATGTAAAATTTTGTGTATTGTTGAATGTGATTGTCATCTTGTTCTTTCATGACTGTGTTATTCTCTTCATTGTCGATTCTTTGTGTGGGATCGTGCTTTACAACAAGTGGTATATGAGCCATATAAAAAGAGATTGAAGGTGAGAGAGATCATGAGGTTGTGCTTCTAAGAAGACTGCATGGTTAAGGAGTTGTCACTATTACCTAATCGTTGCCACTATGGAGTTTGTTGCGATGTTGGAGGAGCTACAAAAAATCCATGGAGAGAGAAATTAGAGCGACGTGAAGGGATTGTGATCGATAAGACGACCATTGGGGTGGACAAGTATAACAACACTAAGGTTGCAAGATATTATGCAGCAACTGTTAGAAAACAATTTATGTGAAGGATCCCCTTGTGTGGAACTGTGTTGGGGTGCATGAAGGTCGACAGAATGAAGAATACAAGCTTGTGTGGGGAGGAACCTAGGAACAAATAATTCTACGTGTGAAGTCATTGTAATTTGAAACTCTTGAATGAGAGAAGTGATTTCTTGTGCGACAAATCGTATGAGGATGCATAAGAGAAATCTCACTACCAAATATTTTGTCACAGCTGAGAGTCCGTGCTTGAGGAAAGGAAGCAAAGTTGAAGAAAGAAGTCTGTGTTATGCGTAGAGTTGGGAAGAACAATTGGCTAGTGTGTAAGAATGACCATTATTTCCTTGTTATTACAGAAGTAGAGCCAAGACTTTAATTTCCAGTTGTTTTCCTAATGGATCTAAGACTTAAGTTGGCACCTTCTCTCCCAGGACAAACATATGATTTGGAATACCATATTTCTACACATGGATTCGATCAATGTTAGGTAGATCATTGCATATATCTTCTATCAGAGTGATTAGTTGCATTTGTGGCACTTGACATAAGAAGTGAACATGTCACAATAAGACGTGCACTTGATCTTCCTTTGTATTTTAGTGATGTAGGTAGTTTAGAGGTTCCAAAGTGGGGCAGTGAGAGAATACGTTGTTGTAGTGTCCTTCAATACATCTAGTGCCAAGTTTTGCATTGTTTGGTCTCTTGGCAAGTTTTTCCCAAATGTGAAGCCATTTTTCCATGCACATGATGTAGACCACGAAATCAATCTTCAGAAATATGGTATTACAATGGTTGTGCATGAAACCTTAGAGCTAGAGCCATCAAATACTCAAATCACGACTCCCACATAGAGGATTTTATCTGTTTTGGTTTTGTTGATGGAGTTAAGGGATAATGAGTGTATGATCTTGCTTCCCACAAAACCATTATCAACAGAGATTTGGATGAGGAAATATATTTGGAATAGCCAAAAGGGTTTGTTGAAGATCGAAAAAGAATATTTGTTTGAAAGCTCAAGAAGTCATTGTATGGCCTAAAGCAGTCTCCCAGGCATTGGTACAAGTTTGATTCCTTCATGGCAAGCCAAAATTTTACAAGAAGTGAGTATGACGATTTTGTTTACTTGAAAAGTTTGAAAAGTATGACGATTGGTACAAGTTTGATTCCTTCATGGTTGCCACTACTACATGATCATTTCCACTATGGATTTTGTTGCGATGTTGGAGGATTTACCACAAATCCATGGAGAGAGGAATCAGAGTGGCATGAAGAGCCCATGTCATATGCAATCTTTACCTATGAGCAATAAGAATATCAATAGCTTGACTTCTTGTCAAGGTTTTACCATGTAAAATTTTGTGTATTGTTGAATGTGATTGTCATCTTGTTCTTTCATGATTGTGTTATTCTCTTCATTGTAGATTCTTTGTGTGGGATCGTGCTTTACAACAAGTGGTATATGAGCCATATAACAAGAGATTGAAGGTCAGAGAGCTCATGAGGTTGTGCTTCTAAGAAGACTGCATGGTTAAGGAGTTGTCACTATTACCTAATCGTTGCCACTATGGAGTTTGTTGCGATGTTGGAGGAGCTACAAAAAATCCATGGAGAGAGAAATTAGAGCGACGTGAAGGGATTGTGATCGATAAGACGACCATTGGGGTGGACAAGTATAACAACACTAAGGTTGCAAGTCCAAAGAAGTATTTAGGTGGTATATTATGCAGCAACTGTTAGAAAACAATTTATGTGAAGGATCCCCTTGTGTGGAACTGTGTTGGGGTGCATGAAGGTCGACGGAATGAAGAATACAAGCTTGTGTGGGGAGGAACCTAGGAACAAAGAATTCTACTTGTGAAGTCATTGTAATTTGAAACTCTTGAATGAGAGAAGTGATTTCTTATGCGACGAATTGTATGAGGATGCATAAGAGAAATCTCACTACCAAATATTTTGTCACAGCTGAGAGTCCGTGCTTGAGGAAAGGAAGCAAAGTTGAAGAAAGAAGTCTGTGTTATGCGTAGAGTTGGGAAGAACAACTGGCTAGTGTGTAAGAATGACCATTATTTCCTTGTTATTACAGAAGTAGAGCCAAGACTTCAATTTCCAGTTGTTTTCCTAATGGATCTAAGACTTAAGTTGGCACCTTCTCTCCTAGGACAGACATATGATTTGGAATACCATATTTCTACACATGGATTCGATCGATGTTAGGTAGATCATTGCATATATCTTCTATCAGAGTGATTAGTTGCATTTGTGGCACTTGACATAAGAAGTGAACATGTCACAATAAGACGTGCACTTGATCTTCCTTTGTATTTTAGTGATGCAGGTAGTTTAGAGGTGCCAAAGTGGGGTAGTGAGAGAATAAGTTGTTGTAGTGTCCTTCAATACATCTAGTGCCAAGTTTTGCATTGTTTGGTCTCTTGGCAAGTTTTTCCCAAATGTGAAGACATTTTTCCATGCACATGATGTAGACCACGAAATCAATCTTCAGAAATATGGTATTACAATGGTTGTGCATGAAACCTTAGAGCTAGAGCTATCAAATACTCAAATCACGACTCCCACATAGAGGAAAATCAATGTGCAGAATTGCAACTTTGTTAGAGCTTTTTTTATGTTTGTTCCACAATGTCAAATGGAAAAGTTTTTGAGTGCAAAGTTTGAGATGGAGAAATTCGATAGGAAGAATAATTTTGAATTATGGAACCATAATATGTGTGATTTGTTGGTGCAACAAGGGATGCATAAGGTGTTGGCAGGAAAGATAAGGAGTCATTGGAGAATGACTAATGAGGACTGGGAATATATGGATGCAATATCTCTCAGCACCATTCGATTATTTTTGGTAGATGATGTTTTATTCAATATTGTTGGAAAGAATAACAACAGGCTTATGGAGATACTTTACATGACCAAATATGTGACAAATCAAATCTACTTAAAGAGACAATTGTTTGGTTTATGAATGAAAGGAAATACTAAAACTGTTGATCAACTTAATGTTTTTAATACTCTTATGTGCCAATTGACTAGTGTGGGTGAAAAATTTGAAAAGGAAAACAAGACAGCCATGTTATTGTGGTCATTGTCTAAATCTTGGAACCACTTTGTCACTTCTATTAGCCTTAGCACAACAAACATTATTGATTATGATACAATTGTGTGAGCTTTATTGTCTGAGGAGGTGTGGAAAAATTCCAATATAGAAACCCCCACACCAGAAGTAATTGTGGTTGGGGTTGATCTATAGAAAGAGGAGGAAATTCAAGAGGTTCAACTCTATATCCAAGTCAGAAGGAAAAAGGGGTAAGTAAAATTGTTGGTACTGTAACAAATTAGGTCATCCCAAGAAAGATTGTTGGAAGAGGCGAGAATCCAATGAAAACTCCACAAGGGAAGCAAATCTGGTTGAGACAAGGTTTAAGTATGGTTGATGAAGCATTATCTACTTGTAATATCACAATATCATTAGGAATGGTTATTAGACTTTGGTGCATCAGAACATTGTATCCACATAGAAGTTGTTTTCTTCTTACCAACATTGGTTGGTGGTAATGTTCTTATGGGAAATGACATTTCTTGTAAAATTGTTGGGATTGTTGACATTAATATTAAAGTGTTCAATGGTATTGTAAGAACATTGACAAAGATACAACATGTACGAGAAATCAATAAGAATTTAATTTTCTTGGGAGTTTTTTATTTCTAGGGGTTATATATTAACTGGTCAAGGTGAAGCACTAAAATTTCCTAAGGGCATTTTGATGGTAATGAAGGCATTTTGGTGGTAATGAAGGCTACAAATTTTGAGAACCTTTATAGAAACTTTGTAGAACCTTTATAGACTTGAAGGTAGTATTGAAATCAATGAAGCAATGGTGGTATCTAAGGAAACAAACCAATCTACTCATTTATGGCATCAACGATTGGGTCATGAGCAAGAAATGGCTAAAGGAACTAATAAACCATAAGTTACTTTCATATTTAAAATACTTGAATTTGAATTTCTAAAAGCATTGTGTTTTTGGGAAGTAGTGAAGACAATTTAGTTTAAAACACATAGTCATACCAGTAAAGGTATTCTCAATGATTACTTTAGAAAGGTATGGATCCATGTGTTTAACATATTTTTAAGCATTTTAAAGCTTTGTTTGAAAAGAGAATTGGCAGGCCGATCAAGTGTTTAAGAAAAAGTTACAATTGAGGCAAGTTCACATCTTTGGAAGTTGAAAATTATTGCAAGGAAGTTGGGATAGAAAGGCTTAAAACCACAATTTGTTATGTGGAAAATCAATCACCACAAGTTGCAGTAGACTGTAAGGTTCATGAAGAAGTATGCACATGCCATTTTGGTGATTACTCGTTTTTTTTGTTTTGATGCTTATTCTCTTATTTCTAAAAAACAACATTCTAAGTTATACCCCAAATCAAAGAAGTTTATCTGTTTTGGTTTTGATGATGGAGTTAAGGGATAATGAGTGTATGATCTTGCTTCCCACAAAACCATTATCAACAGAGATTTGGATGAGGAAATATATTTGGAATAACCAAAAGGGTTTGTTGAAGATCGAAAAAGAATATTTGTTCGAAAGCTCAAGAAGTCATTGTATGGCCTAAAGTAGTCTCCCAGGCATTGGTACAAGTTTGATTCCTTCATGGCAAGCCAAAATTTTACAAGAAGTGAGTATGACGATTTTGTTTACTTGAAAAGTTTGGAAAATGATATATTCATTATGTTGGTATTATGTGTTGATGATATGCTTGTAGCAAGTAAAAGCATGGTTGAGATCAACAGGTTGAAGACTTAGTTGGATAGGAGGTTTGATACGAAGGATCTAGGAGCAACAAAACAAATTAGGAGGTTTGATACGAAGGATCTAGGAGCAACAAAACAAATTTTAGGCATAGAAATAAAAAACGATAGGAAACATGGTAAGATTTTGTTGTCACAACAAAAAACTGTGGATATGAAACCAGTAAATATCCCTTTGGCTTCCCATTTTAAGTTTTATTCAAGTTTATATCCTAGTAATATTGCTCCAAGTAGCTATTTGGCTGGGGCCGTGGACTGTTTCCCTCTTGAGGGTTTTAACCATGTGACAAACATCAGTGTGTTGATTTGTGTCTATTTGTGTGAATTGGTTTCTGAAGGTGTTCGGTCTTTTGGGAGTACCCTGTGTACCCAAACATGGTATCAGAGCAGAGGTCTCAGGTTCAATTCCCCCGAGCTACGCCGGAGGCAGGGTGTTGGAGTATCGGGTACCTCCACATGGTATAACCGTCGCACCTCTGGGAATATAAAACAAATGGTTCGGCAACACTGGTTCTAGATCTTTATCAAAACCGAAAGCGGCTCTTCATAAAAGCTCTGATACCATGTTTGGGTACACAGGGTACTCCCACAAGACCGAACACCTTTAGAAACCACTTCACACAAATAGATCACAGATCAACACACCGATGTTTGTCACGTGGTTAAAACCCTCGAGAGGGAAACAGTCCATGGCCCCAGCCAAATAGCTACTTGGAGCAATTTATTATGCAAAAGAAAGAAAGTTACATGAGCTTCTCATAATCAATCAACTAGCCAAGGACTCTCTATGCTCTTTAAATAGAGATCATAGACCAATTGGGTGTTAGGCCATGGATGAATAGTAGGTATGATCTAAGAGAAGTTGAACCGTCAGATCACTCTATGTCTAGAACATATCGTGACCGTCAGATTAGAATATTTACAAATGCATACTAATGCATACTAAAGAAACACACTTTTACCTAACGGATATATTACACAAGTTGATCTTAACTAATTCCTAAGTGTCTAAATATCCTAACATCCCCCCTTAAAAACAACTTGGGATAGGATTGAAGGATTTACAAAAGTGACACTATTAGGAGAAGGAAGGAGGCATTAGAGCCTATCCCCCCTTAAGGACACATTCCTGAACTCCTAACATAGACCGAAGTTTAGAAAACTTCGCTTCTATAAGAGACTTGGTGAAGATGTCTGCAACTTGATCATCTGTAGGGCAATAAAGAACTTCAATAACACTATCATGAATAAGATTTCTGATGAAGTGCATGTGTAGCTCAATGTGTTTGCTGCGCTGATGTAGAACTGGATCTTTGGCAAGCTTGATGGCACTTTGATTGTCGCACCAAAGTGGAGTAGGCTGCTACTGCTTGAATCCAAACTCTGAAAGGATCTGTCGAAGCCATAAAGCTTCATGACTGGCATTAACTGCGACTCGATATTCTGCTTCTGCTGAAGAAAGAGCAAGAGCTTATTGTTTCTTACAAGCCCAAGTGACAGGTCTAGATCCCAGACTGAAAACATAACCTGCAGTAGAATTTCGATCATCAGGGTCGCCGACCCAATCTGAATCAATAAAACCAACCAACAAAGGTTTCCCCCCTGTACTGTAATGAATCCCAAACTGAATTGTACCTCGAATATATCGAAGTATTCTTTTTGCTGCTTTCCAGTGACTTTCATGAGGAGTTTGCATATAACGAGCAACAAAACCAACGGCAAAGGAAAGGTCAGGACGGGAATGAGTCAAGTATAAAAGACTACCAACAAGCTGACGATACAAGGTGGCATCTACTTCAGGGGAAGTACAAGTGGCAGAAAGTTTGACTCCAGACTGGAAAGGAGAAGGGGCTGGTTTACAATCTTCCACGTGGAAGCGACGAAGAAGGTCACAAGCATACTTAGACTGGGAAAGAAGGATTCCTTCTTTGGTTTGCAAGACTTGGAGACCAAGAAAATAATGTAAATGTTCTAAGTCTGACATTTCAAAATTTTTCTTAAGACTGGATTTCACATGGGTTATAAGGTTAGGGTCACTACCAGTAAGGATAAGATCATCAACATAAAGAACAAGTATGATGAGATGGTTTCCTACTTTCTTGGTATAGACATTGTGGTCAGAATGGCATCTAGAAAAACCAGTGTCAAGGAGAAAGCTATCCATTTTGGCATACCAAGATCTAGGAGTTTGTTTAAGGCCATATAAGGATTTCTTAAGGAGACAAACAAGGCTAGAGTTATTCTGAACATATCCAGGAGGTTGTTCCATGTAAATTTCCTCATGTAAATCACCATGTAAGACGACAGACTTGACATCCATTTGATGGACTTCCCAGTTATGTAAGGCTACAAGGGAAAGAACAAGGCAGATGGAATTCATTTTTGCTACAGGGGCAAAGGTTTCATTGTAGTCAATCCCTTCAACTTGGGAAAAACCTTTGGAAACTAACCTTGCCTTAAGTCTTTCAACACTTCCATTTGATGCATACTTAGTTCTGTAGACCCATTTACATCTGACAAGTTTTCTTCCTTTTGGAAGAGGAATAAGATCCCAAGTATCGTTCGCCATTAAGGAATGATATTCTTCATCCATATCTGCATCCCAATCTAGATTTCCTGAAGCTTCTGCAAAATTTTCTGGATCACGATTCTCGGAAACTTGAGCCAAAAGAGAAGAGGCTCGGTGAAACTAAGAACGTATTCGTCGTTGATCTCTAGGATCACTGGTAAGATCACCAGTTGCTTCACATGTTGAACAGACCCATCGAGGAAGTATTGGTGTTGGTGCAATTAGAGGAACATGAGCAGGTGGAGGTGGATGTTCATCCTCACTATCATCATCGGAAACTGGAGTTGGAAACCTGTCAAGGAAGCTGGAAGAAGAAGAAGAAGAAGGAATAATCACCAAATTAGGCTTGTAGGCCAAAGATTGCACACCCGCCAAGTTAGGCTCGCAGGACAAGATATTTTCATCAAATTTAACATCTCTTCTAATGATTATATCATGAGAATGTGGCTGAATAAGTCTATAACCTTTTACATCTTCAGAATATCCAACAAATATGCACTTTTCACTTTTAGGCTGCAATGCTTTCCGTTTTTCATCCGGAATGTGAGCCCATGCTTCACAACCAAATACACGAAAGTGACTTACATCTGGTTTAATTTTACTCCATGCTTCTTCTGGTGTTATACCTTGTAAAACTTTAGTGGGTGTGCGATTAACTATTTAATTTGCACAATTTATGGCCTCAGCCCAATATTGAAGACTTAGTCCCTTAGATTGGATCATACAATTAGCCATTTCTTTTAAAGTGCGGTTCTTCTGTTCAGCTACACCATTTTGCCGTGGTGTATATGGAACAGTGTGCTGTTGTTGGATTCCTTGTTTAGTGCAAAAAGTAGTGAACTTGTTGTTAACATATTCTCCTCCATTGTCAGATCTTAACTTAATAATTTGATGACCAGATTGTTTTTCAACAAGGGCCTTGTAGGCCAAGAACATGTTAAATACTTCGCTCTTAAGTTTTAAGAAGTAAACCCAAATGCGTTTGGAGTAGTCATCAATGAAAGTTAAGAAATATTTGAAACCAGAAAATGAGGCAGATGGAAGAGGGCCACACAAGTCACTATGCAAAAGCTCCAAGGGAACCGAGGCGTGCTAAGAGGCATGTTTGTCAAAACTGTCCTGATGATGTTTTCCGAGTACACAACCGGAACAAACACCATCCTTGCAAGATACCAGTGGAAGACCAGTCACCATATTGTTTTTACATAGTTGTTGCAATGAGCGATAATTTAAGTGACCAAATCACTCATGCCAAAGTTTGCTCAAGTTATCACTATGGGCAACAAAAATTGAAGGAAAAGGTGATGACCCAAAGTTGTTAAATTTGTACAACCTGGTAATATCATCAACAATTCCAGTAGCAAGGATATTTTGAGGATTTTTAAAATCCTTGATTACAACTTGGTGAGGTGTAAATGTCACAGTTTTACCTTCACCTGAATGAGTAATTTGATAGACTGATAACAAATTGTAGGAAATTTTTGGAACACATAGTACATCACTGAAATGACCATTTTCTACTGGAACTGTTCCAGATCCTACAACACTTAGAGATCTATCATCACCAACAAATATTTGTTTGGTGTTACATTCATGCGTAGTAGAAAAGATGGTTTTATCCTTAGCCATATGATAAGATGCTCCAGAATCAATGAGCCATTCATTTGAAGTAGAAGAAGAAGATGCAGTATAAGAGTAACCAGAAGCACAAAGTGCATGTCCATGAGAGGTAGATTCTGAAGACGAATCTAGGCTGATGTGGTGCTTCTTCATTGCTGCTTCCAAGGCTGCCATCTTCTTAAAACACTTAGATTCATCATGATTATCTTTCCCACAAAAATTGCGATGACGCTCAGTCTTCTTTCCTTTTTGCTTGGATCCTTTATCATTTTTAAAGGGAGGAGCTGACTGAGAGGGTTTGGGACCCTTGTTGTTTTG
>LPNX010136031.1:0-12500 GCA_001517045.1 Pseudotsuga menziesii | reverse complement strand
TGATCTTCGAAAAAACAACAATGAGACAATTACCTAGAGAAAAACAAAATTTTCTCAAAAAAATGGGCGACCAACTAATCAATTTTGACCTCTAAAATAAACTAAGGCCACATAATAAATCAAAAGGAAAATGATGAATTTCCAACTAGAGTTAAATTGTGCTAATGTCACGACCAAAAGCGATAAGCATCTAACCACATATACCACGAATGCGTGCAAATGAAGCTAGCCACCAACTTGAAGGTCACTTGGGTTAATGATATATGTATTGGAATATCTATAAACATATGCCAACTAAATCTATCTTGAAACCTCGATTGGTAGATTAGGGAATTAGAGCAAATTATCACCCCTCCTAGACAACTTGCTAATAAAATAAAATTCCTTTTCTATGGGTTGGAAAAAAAAATTAGACCGGCCCTAAATGCTTACCTATCATGATCCCAGTGATGGATAAACTACAACAATAGGCGCATGACGCCCCCGAGGGATGTAAACTTCTCATAAAACTTAAGGAGGCCAACATTCCTTGAAAGGGCATGAGTTTGTGTTGTAATAGGGAAAGGTTATAGGTCCCTTTCCCTCTCCAAAGACATTTTTCCATGCACGTGATGTAGACCACATAATCAATCTTCATAAATATGGTGCTACAATGGTTGTGCATGAAACCTTAGAGTTAGAGCCATCAAATACTCAAAACATGACTCCCACATAGAGGAAAATCAATGTGCAGAATTGTGACTTTGTTAGAGATTTTTGATGTTTGTTCCACAACATCAAATGGAAAAGGTTTTGAGTGCAAAGTTTGAGGTGTAGAAATTTGATAGGAAGAATAACTTTGAGTTATGGAAGCATAATATGTGTGATTTGTTGGTGCAACAAGGACTGCATAAGGTGTTGGCAGGAAAGATAAAGAGGCCTTGGGGAATGACTAATGAGGAATGGGAATATATGGAAGCAATATCTCTCAGCACTATTCGATTATTTTTGGTAGATGATGCTTTATTCAATATTGTTTGAAAGAATAACAACAAGCTTATGGAGATCCTTTACATGACAAAATATGTGATAAATCAAATCTACTTAAAGAGATAATTGTTTAGTTTATGAATCAAAGGAAATACTAAAATTGTTGATCAACTTAATGTTTTCAATACTGTTATGTGCCAATTGACTAGTGTGGGTCAAAAAATTGAAAAAGAAGACAAGACAGATATGTTATTGTGTTCATTGTCTAAATCTTGGAACCAGTTAGTCACTTAAATAATTCTCCGCTATATATATATATATATATATATATATATATATATATATACTTGGAGTTCCTATCACTATAGGCGGTCTGCTATTATATATAATCCTCTTATATATAATATTCCACCATTATATATAATGTTCTTTGTATTTCTTTATCCAATTTACGCCATGGATAATATAGACCTATATATATATATTTATGTTATTTTCATATGTTGTGTTTTTATACTGGTTTTAATGTCGCTTTTTCCCAAATGGGTGACTACGAACCCAACAATTAACATCGTCGCGAGCTTCCCTATGCCACAAAGTTTAGGTTCTGAAGAACTAGCTCCCCTAGGTGTTGTCGACCACTAGTCTTTCCTCCTCGTGGTCTCGATTGTCCGAAAGAAATTGTACTCATCCCTGACTTATGAAATCACAATACCTAATACACAATGTTCTGCTGGTGGGGCCTTGGCCTTGAGCTCCTCACCAGAGAATAAATACATTCAGAAATTACCCAATATTCGGAGGTGTTTAAGAGGGGTATTACATCCTCCCCCCCTTAAGATAACACCGTCCTCGGTGTTCCAGTGTTTCTCTTTGACCAACTTTCCTTCTCCTAGTTCGTCATATTTTCTTCTTTTCATCTCTTCGTTTTGAACCCCGGAGATCTTTCGGTACTCCTCAAGTCCCTATTGTTCAAGCCCTGCAACTCCCTGCAACAAGTTCGGGTCTAGCCCAATTTTCCTCAGTACCTCATGTTCAAAATTATAATTCAAGTTTAAAACATAAACCATAGATCTTTTTACATTGTGACATAGATATGCATGTTTTCTAATATCAATATTGAAAACAATGTATAACTCAGAAATCCAACACTATACAATTTCCATAATCCATAGTGGTTCCAATATACATGTCAGTTCTATTTGCCAATAATTAGACATATTACCTCATAGTTACCAGTTTACCTATAATGCACATACCTGTTCCTGACATTATTTCTTTTCTCTGGATGTCCTCCATCTCAGCACTCCAAGTGTTAAGAGTACTTCGAGTACTAATCCAAGCCACCCAACACAAGGACGATACCCTTCCTTAGGCATAACTCCTTCTTGTGCTATTTATGGTGCTTCACCATTATTCCTTTCTCTAGATGTCCTCCATCCTAGCACACCAAGTACCGATTCAAGCCACCCAACACAAGGACGATACCCTTCCTTAGGCGTATCTCCTTTTTGTGCTCTTCAGGGTGCTTCACCAAGCTGAGGTACCTCTGTTCTCGCACACCCCCACAATGCCTAGAGGTTATTCTCTTCACAGAGTCCCCCACTCTTGTGACAGTCCTCTCAATGTGTGCAGAACGAGTCTTAACCAAAATGTCTTACATCTAGGCGTCCCCAAAATGCATAGTGGTCCCTCGCTGGCCCGGGGAAAAACAAGGTAGCTTTCATCCACTACCTCCATCACCACTTCCTCGTGGTGACAACCTTTTTCACATGAGATCTTTCTCATATCTTCCTAACTCATTATAGTCCTAGAGCTTTAGCACTCCTCATGGCCCCAATTTCCCATTCCTGCAATCACTCCATAGGTGGTCAGTTTATCATATTATTAATTCAAAGAACATCAAACCTTTTAGCATAAGGCATGCCTTACTTCATTTCTCATTCATCGGATAAGATCCTTTTCAATTTATTTTAACAACACAATTAGCAAGAACCAAATAGAACCTGGGAAATTGACAATGCAAACACCACCTTACACATTATCTTCAATTTATTACAACAAAACAAAAAATTTACTCACCATTATAATTTTATAATATCTACTAGATATTATAAGCCTTCAAGCAAATTATAAAATTATTGTAAACTGTGATCTGTTTATCAACTAGATACTATAAGCCTTCAACCAAATTAATAGAATTCTTGTGAGCTTTCAATAATCATGGAACTGGATTTGCAGTGGTAATTTTTTTTTTCCAAGAAAAACTTTAGACAGCCGCTTAGCAATTCTCTACTGTATGTGGATGGTACCCAGTATAACCTCATAACTTTGATTACAATGCTTAGCTGGTAAGGACATCAATTGATGCATACAATAGAGCAACAACCCCAAGATCAATCACAAGACCTACTTCATAAAACAAAAAACATTCCACCACTCACAATATCCCACTAGATTATCTTCAATGGTAAATATATCCAACTATCCTTAACAATGAGTTCCATTCTAGAAAAATTGAAAATATGCTTCTTACACCAATGAATCTATGTTGTAACTGAATAGCAATCAACAAGTGCCACACTACAACTAGATTCTCTAGCAATTACCTACATGATTTATGATGCACATGATTAAAGCTGCAATAAGTCATTGAAGAAATACAAGTTCTACAAAATCATTAGAAATACATCCTTTTTGTGAAGCAGGGAGTAAACATTCAATAGGGAATGGAATCCATTTCATTTGACTCTCTTGATTTCAACCTTACCAATTCAAAACTAAGTTTCACCTCATGTTGCCATCATCAAAGTTTATTATAAAAAACTCAGACAATAGATCTGCTACTTAAACCCATCAACGCAGGGGATGTAATATACATCATAATAGATCCTATCCCTTGGCATTCAATCAAAAAAAGATTCATCCAACCAAGCAAATCAGAGGCAATACCTTTCCCCTTAGATCTGTTCAAACTGAAAACCTCATTTAGCAGAGGCATTATAAAAATTTCATCAACATTTGTCATCCCTACCCAAAACCCCAAACCCCAAACCAAGGCATTAGCGGAATCGAAAAATTATTAGACCTAAAGGCAAGTTCCATGCTCTATCAACAACAAACTATTATCCGTTGTATTCCAAGTCAACACAATGCATTATAGAAATCGGGCATCAAAAGTTACCAGATCTAAAGGAAATTAAACACTTTATGAGCATTCAACGGCAAGTGTTTGTCACACCTCTTCACAGATATCTATAATCCTATGAAACCCATGCTTATAGTCACACCGATTTCAAAACTGTAATTAGCAAGGCACAGGAATGAAGTGACAATAAAACTGTACAAATTTAAACCCTTGACTATTTAATCCATTATTATGCTATGCTTCCCAAGATTAAATGTGCCTCTATAAAAAAAACAATTAAACTGAAATGTATTGATATATCACAGACTAGAATTTCACATCTCCATACAAGCCTACTTGAACTGCAAGAAAATATACAGCAACTTGGATTTCCATCAAATTTTTTCTCCACAAAAGCTCCCTTGTATTAAAATCATATAGTATAAATCATCTCAACAAGAAACACATATACTTGGAAAATTAAGATTTCATCTATATGCAGATTTATACCTCGGTAGAATATTAAATCTGCATACCAAATGCCACTTTGGGCCTTCTATTTTATAGTGGATACTGGAGTACTAAGTAAAACCTAGAGACATTAGAATGAAATCAAATGTTGTTCTCTACCCTACCAATTATGAACTGAATGTCACAGAATTGAAGTACTGCAAGTCATTTTAACTATGGAAAAGAAAAAAGTGTAGAATATTAGAAAGGTTTTTGTTTTTAGGCATCCCATAAAAGGGACTTCCCGATTCATCCCAACATTATTTGATTTGCGAGTCGGGTGGCAATATATTGCTTTATGTACCTTTGAGGATGCTGATATGAGTAGTTTTGGTTTGATGGATAGTTATCTAAGCAATATTATGAGTTATATTCTTAGTTTTGTGCATAGATTTTTCATTAGCTACTAATATCACATGGTTAACAGGCTTTCCATGTTTTTGGGATGTGCAACTTTCAGATTCAACTATCTGGTTGAATCACGCTCAGAGAAGACGCTATAAATGAGGGAACTCTTGCTTCAAATTGAATTATGAAAACTGACTGGCCTTGGGATGCAAGATGCCTTCCTTGCCGACAGGGTAAGTAATGGAATACTTCTATCTAGTGGTACAAGTCTTAGTGTTAACAAGATCTTGAAACATTTCTCATAGACTAAATTCATAGTTTAGCAAAGCTGTGAAACAATGTTGCAAGAAGAATCAGGCCTACAATCCGTTAGGAATCCTAAAATAAATTATGAATCAATCTTTGGAAGGCATTGGTCAATTTAAAAAAAAGAGTTCTCCATTCTCAGGAACAACATGAATTTATTTCACTCTTGCAAAACATACCAAGTACATACCTCTACTTGAGCAAGATGCAACCACAAAACAACAATGCATATAACCATTGAGCACGTACCATCCCCACGTCGAAGACTAGATAATATTAATAAAAAAATGAAAATAGTTAAATAAAATTACATAAATAACTCGCTCAATACCATGATAAGAATTATAAATATTTAAGATACTTTGAACAGAAAAGGTTATAAAATCTAGGCTCCTGTGAATAAATAAATTAGGAAAATATTAAAAAACATTTATTAGAAAACTAGATAAAATGATTCACATTTAGGTGGGTTAACTCAAATGGTTGAGAGTTGTTTAGTTGGGTTAGCTCAAATGTTTTGAGAGTTGTTTAAGCTAACAAAAGGTCTAGGATCCTTACATGACTATGCAAAAACCTCACTGAATGTCCCTACGAGTCCATCTTAAAAAAAAACAATCAAGTAAAAAATAAAAAATACCTACATTTCATGACAATATTACAGTAACCTTAATAGCAACAAGTGTTCCATCTTAGAAAAAAAATTTGATTCAAGACCATATTACAGTAACCTTGATTGCAACAAACAACACTTAGCACTAATCATTAATGAAAATAAGCCAAAATGATTGAATTTCAATAAAACGATATGTCGTGGGTCATAAAAACACCAACCCAGACATAAACCAGACATAGCAATCAATCAATAACAAAAATGATTGAACGTCTCTTTTGAAGATAAGGAAATAGTAGCAGGGATTGCTAAAGGTCTTATAAAAGAAGCAGTAATACTGCTATTTGCATGGTAGCAGGTGTTGCAAAAGTCGTATAAAATAACCAAGAATTAGTAATCGTGTGCAAAACTAAATAAATAGCATGCCAATCCTCACCAAAGAGATCATAATAACAACAAACCCAATAATCAACAATCTTATCGTTGGCTTCCTTGCTTATACGACAATGGTCGACTGCACTGTGATGAAGAACTGGATCTTCTTTGTTGCGAGGATTGGGGATCAAGGACTGCTTTGCTTTTGGGTTGGGATTCTGATAGCATTGCAACAACATCTCGCATCGATGGTCGGTCCATTGGAGATCTACTGGTGCATAGGAGAGCCACTATGAGGACTAGCATCATCTCTTCCTGAATTATGGAACTAGAAACTCCAACACTTTGATCTAAGATCTTTGCCATCCCTTCCCTCGTCTGAAATTTTTCCTTAACCCAGTCCACAATGTTGACACCTTTTCCAAATTCTGGATCCATTGGCTTTCTACCTGTTAAGAGTTCTAAGAGGACTACCCCAAAGCTGTATATGTCACTTTTCTCAAAGACTTGAAGTGTATAGGCATATTCTACACAAAGAAAAAATGCATCATTTTTTTATGAAAATGTGAATTTGTTAAAGATTGAGAGACACATTACAAGATCACACATGAAACAACACCATTCAAACAATAGCATTTCATGTGGTAAATCTCCAGAGGGGAAACATCCAAGCAGGCGAAGTATTGAAGCTCATTAATGAAGGAGAGATTACATGACCGGTCTCAGCCTCACGTCGAACTCAATACATTAGGTATCTCAACCATGCACCATATACTTCATGAAAGAAGTTACATGAGCAAACAGTTGCTGGTTATGCCAGTTACGATAAACTTCCCTTAAATACCAGTAATGCAAAATTTGAATTGATATGGCTGTAAGTTTGACTATATGATATATATACCTCTATCATATGGTGGCTCGACCTAAGTAAAGAATATGTTTCTGGATCCACTGTATTACATTCCTATGTACTCTACATTAATATTGAGGATGATATTTCACTTACTTGCCAATAAATCCAAAATGTTTAAAGGAACATGCCTACATGGCCACTTTGGTTGGTCACTCATGGGAAACATATGCCCCCACATACAGGCATAAACACATCTATCGTTAGAATAAGAGGGATGGAAGGGAATGTCAATTGAATGACAAGAAACCTTTAAAAAGATAAAGTAAATAGATCTGACACAAATGGGAAAATTGATCTTCGAAAAAATAACAATGAGACAATTACCTAGAGGAAAACAAAATTGTCTCAAAAAAGTGGGCGACCACCTAATCAATTTTGACCTCTAAAATAAACTAAGGCCACATAACAAATCAAATAGAAAATGATGAATTTCCAATTAGAGTTAAAGTGTGCTAATGTCATGATCAAAAGCGATAAGCACCTAACCACATATACCACGAATGCGTGCAAATGAAGCTAGCCACCAACTTGAAGGTCACTAGGGTTAATGATATATGCATTGGAATATCTATAAAAATATGCCAACTAACTCTCTCTTGAAACCTCGATTGGTAGATTAAGGAATTAGAGCAATTTATCACCCCTCCTAGACAACTTACTAATAAAATAAATGTCCTTTTCTATGGGTTGGAGAAACAAATTAAACCGGCCCTAAATGCCTACCTATCATGATCCCAGTGATGGATAAACTACAACAATAGGCACATGTCCCCCTTGAGGGATGCAACCTTCTCATAAAACTTGAGGAGGCCAACATTCCTTGAAAAGGGCATGAGTTTGTGTTGTAATAGGGAAAGGTTATAGGTCCATTTTCCTCTCCCAAGACATTTTTCCATGCACGTGATGTAGACCACATAATCAATCTTCATAAATATGGTGCTACAATGGTTGTGCATGAAACCTTAGAGTTAGAGCCATAAAATACTCAAAATGTGACTCCCATATAGAGGAAAATCAATGTGTAGAATTGCGACTTTGTTAGATATTTTTGATGTTTGTTCCACAATGTCAAATGGAAAAGGTTTTGAGTGCAAAGTTTGAGGTGGAGAAATTCGATAGGAAGAATAACTTTGAGTTATGGAAGCATAATATGTGTGATTTGTTGGTGCAAGAAGGATTGCATAAGGTGTTGGCAGGAAAGATAAAGAGGCCTTGGGGAATGACTAATGAGGACTGGGAATATATGGAAGCAAGATCTCTCAGCACCATTCCATTATTTTTGGTAGATGATGTTTTATTCAATATTGTTGGAAAGAATAACAACAAGCTTATGGAGATCCTTTACATGACAAAATATGTGACAAATCAAATATACTTAAAGAGATAATTGTTCAATTTATGAATAAAAGGAAATACTAAAATTGTTGATCAACTTAATGTTTTCAATACTCTTATGTGCCAATTGACTAGTGTGGGTGAAAAAATCGAAAAAGAAGACAAGACATAGATGTTATTGTGTTCATTGTCTAAATCTTGGAACCACTTAGTCCCTTCTATTAGACTTACCGCAACAGACATTATCGATTGCGCTGAGAGGCACTCTACAACCCAGTATGGCAGAGATCTTGTAAGGTTACATAACGTTATTTTTATTAATAAAAATAATTTTTTTAATTATAACAGAATAATAAAAAATTGAATTATCCGCGAAAAAACGTTGGCCTTGCACATGGTTTTAAAACCATGTGCAAGGCCTTCTACAATAAAACCATGGGTTGTTTAGAAGGCCTTGCACATGGTTTTAAAACCATGTGCAAGGGCTTCTAAACAACCCATGGTTTTATTGTACATGGTTTAGGAGGGCCTTGCAAATGGTTTTAAGACCATGTGCAAGGACTCCTAAACAACCCGTGGTTTTAGGAGGGAATTTCATATGGTTTTAAGACAATGTATGGGGAGATGTTGTAATGTTCGTTCCTAGCAAAATAAAAAATAATAGCCATGAATAATATTAAACGTTAATAATAAAAATATTATATGTGGACCTTAAATAAAAAGATGTCTCTTTTGGTTTGAATCAAATCAATGGCTATATATAGGGCACACCAAAGTTGATAGCTCGTTGAGTGCAATACCTAGGAAGAGGTTTGCACCTTGAGAGATTTGATCCCTCTTAGGAGCTAGATAGAGCCTAGGATTTGGATCTAGGCTAGTAATGTTACAATTGTGTGAGATTTATTGTCTGAGAAGGTGTGGCTAGGGGTTCATCCATAGAAAGAGGAGGAGATTCAAGGGGTTCAACTCTATATCCAAGACATAAGGAAAAAAGGGTACGCAAAAATATTGGTACTTTAACAAATTAGGTCATCCCAAGAAAGATTGTTGGAAGAGGCAAGAATCCAATGAAAAAGTGTTTCTTCTTTCTTGCCCATTTTGCTTACTTCAAAAGTTTGACCATTTTGGGCATAGTGAGTATGACCATTTTTCTTAGTTCAAAAGGGATATTTACTGGTTTCATATCCACATATTTTTGTTGTGACAACCAAATATTACCATGTTTGGTGTCTCTATTTATTTCTATGCCCAAATTTTGTTTTGTTGCTTCTAGATCCTTGATATCAAACCTCCTAGCCAACTAAGTCTTCAACAGGTTGATCTCAACCTAGTGATTAAGTATCACAATCTTAAACATAAAATAAGTAATTTAAACTAGATCAAATTACTATGGTGATAGAAAAATATAAAAAAATAAAGAAAAAATAATAATAATAAACTATAAAATATTAAGTTATTAAGAAGATCAAAATTACAATATATATTTAAAAGAGAAAGATTACAAATCCATATCCACATAAATATAGAATTTAAAAATACATATATAATTTACTAGAAAAAAATGTTAAAAAAACATATTATAAATACCATAACATCAAATTAAGAAACAACTATTATTAAAATTGAATTATATAAATAAATATGTATTAAAAAAACATAATCTCATAAAATTAATGGAAAACTCTAAATGGATTTATAATCTCATACACATAATAAAACTCTAAAATCTCATACATTTAACAAATTATTGATAAGTTATTGAAACTGTATCAAACTTTTTGAAATGAAAAAAAAAAATATAAAAATAATGATATTAATGGAAAACTCTAAATAAGTTTTTCAAGCTGCATCAATTTTTTTCTAATATAAAAATAAAAAATAAAAAAATGATATTAATAGAAAATTTGAAAATAATAATATTAATGAAAGACTTTAAAATAATTAAATAAAATTATATAAATATTAAAAAAAAAGAGAATCATAAATTAATAATATTAATAAAAAAAACTCTAAAGTAGTAATATTAATAATATAAAAGATTAAAATAGTTAAATAAAATTACATAAATAACTCCCTCAATAACATGATAAGAATTAAAAAACTCTAAAATAGTAATATTAATAAAAAAATTAAAATAGTTAAATAAAATTACATAAATAACTCGCTCAATACCATGATAAGAATTATAAATATTTAAGATACTTTGAATAGAAAAGGTTATAAAATCTAGGCTCCTGTGAATAAAGAAATTAGAAAAATATTAAAAAACAATTATTAGAAAACTGGATAAATTGATTCACATTTAGGTGGGTTAATTCAAATGGTTGAGAGTTGTTTAGGTAGGTTAGCTCAAATGGTTGAGAGTTGTTTAAGCTAACAAAAGGTCTAGGATCCTTAGATGACTATGCAAAAACCTTAGTGAATGTCCCTACTAGTCCATCTTGAAAAAAACAATCAAGTAAAAAATAAAAAATACCTACATTTCATGACAATATTACAGTAAAAAAAAATTGGGTCAAGACAATATTACAGTAACCTTAATTGCAACAAACAACACTTAGCGCTAGTCATTAATGAAAATAAGCCAAAATGATCGAATTTCAATGAAAGGATATGTCCTGGGTCATAAAAACACCAACCCGGACATAAACTAGACATAGCAATCAATCAATAACAAAAATTAATGAACGTCTTTGTATGAAGATACATAAATAGTAGCAGGTATTGCTAAAGGTGTTATAAAATAAGCAGGAATAGTGCTATTTGCATGGTAACAGGTGTTGCAAAAGTCGTATAAAATAACCAAGAATTAGTAAAACTAAAGAAATAACATGCCAATCCTCACCAAAGCGATCATAATAACAACAAACCCAATAATCAACAATCTTATCCTTGGCTTCCTTGCTTATACGACGATGGTCGACTGCACTATGATGAAGAACTGGATCTTCTTTGTTGCAAGGATTGGGGGATCAAGGACTGCTTTGCTTTTCAGTTGGGCTTATGATAGCATTGCAACAACATCTCGCATTGATGGTCGGTCCATTGGAGACATACTGGTGCATAGGAGAGCCACTCTGAAGACTAGCATCATCTCTTCCTGGATTGTGGAACTAGAAACTCCAACACTTTGATCTAAGATCTTTGCCATCCCTTCCCTCATCTAAAATTTTTCGTTAACCCAGTCTACAATGTTGACACCTTCTCGAAATTCTGGATCTATTGGCTTTCTGCCTGTCAAGAGTTCTAAGAGGACTACCCCAAAGCTGTATATGTCACTTTTCTCAAAGACTTGAAGTGTATAGGCATATTCTGCACAAATAAAAAAATGCATCAATTTTTTTATGAAAATGTAAATTTGTTAAAGATTCAGAGACACATTACAAGATAATACATGAAACAACACCATTCAAACTATAGCATTTCATGTGGTAAATCTCCACAGGGGAATCATCCAAGCAGACAAAGTATTGAAGCTCATTAATGAAAGAGAGATTACATGATCGGTCTCAGGATCACATCCAACTCAATACATTAGGTATCTCAACCATGCACTATATATTACTTCATGAAAGAAGTTACATGAGTAAACAGTTGCTGATTATGCCAGTTATGAGAAACTTCTCTTAAACACCGGTAATGAGAAACCTCCCATAAACACATTAGATTAGTTGTCATCTAAGAAACCGGATTCGCTGTACCCCCCCCTCGTGTCCCGTGGGGAACGAATCGGACACGATTCGTGTCCGACACGAGGGGGATTCGATGGAAGGTCGAATATGAAATCGGGACACGATTTTGAAATCGAATCGGACACGATTTGGAACGAATCGCGATTTTCGGACACGAACCCCCAAAAACAGGACACGTAACCCGCGGAAATACACAGTCTGGTTCACTTAAAATTGACTTTTTGTCTTTTTATTTGTCATTTGGAAGGAAGCAAATCATTGAAAGTGAGTTTTATGTGCAGGTGAAGGAGATTTGAAGAGGATTTGAAGGCTATC
>LPNX010136027.1:36596-63790 GCA_001517045.1 Pseudotsuga menziesii | reverse complement strand
CTGTGCTTGCCCCCAAGGTCACACCTCTCCCACTTTCTCAAGTGAGGAGACAGCTTTCGGAAGATTTATGCTGCTGGTGTGCAATCGGCGGACAACAAGTTATTTGAAGAGTTGAATGAGATTCATGATACCTACAATTCCTTTGAAGGTCATTCTCATGTCCTTTATGATCACAATCAGATGAGGAATGATGCCACCAAAGATTTTAAAGATGTAATAGACTGACAAAGGTATATAAAAGACAAACCTGAAGATATACCAACCCTGGACACAATCAAGCTCATAAAGATTAAAAATTCTTTGGAATCCTGGGAGAATACCTATGAGATGGTGGAATCCACAATTCAAGAAGGATGGAGAGAAGGTCTATAATAAAAGATGGTTTGCATCTAACAACCTCTTAAGTTTGTTTTGTCATTAATCTATGACATGATACCCGATTGTTTTGTCTTTAATATGTGACATGATGGCATTTAGCCTTGATATACAAGATAGCATGTGACATGGAGAAAGAAGAGATATACTGTGGTTCCTAGTGATCACCTTAGGTAAGTAGAACTGTTATTTTCTTTTTTTAGGGGGTTTTTAAGCACTTCTTAATGTCCTTCTTCTTCACCTATTATGAAATGTTAGCTTCACTCTTTTCACTCCTTTCTTTTTTGAGATGAATTTGAGTACATGCACTTACTTCATAGTTATGTTGACATCTTTACGTCATATTATTCGACCATTATTAAATCACAACGTGTCCTCGAACACTTTTTTATCTTTTTATATATATTTTGTTTAGCTGGATATTGATTCCGAACACCATTATGATTTTGAAACATGTAAACATGATGAGAGCGATAAACATATTAAACTTCATCAATTTTATATTATGCATTCAAACATCATGCCTGAGACGATGTGCCCTTCGTGTCTATGCTTGTGTGGAGTTGTGTCATGTGTGTCTTAACCATAAAGTTAAGTCACGTTTTGAAATTTGTCATTCTCCGGTATGTATATTATCATATCATCATTTATATGCCATTGCTTAGAGAGCGAAACACTCATCACGTCCCTATTTTGTTCTGTGAAATACGTTATAGTTTGACGTCCACACGAGACTTGCAAAGTTTAAGTTTGGTCATCCTTGTGATATGCATCTATCTAGTTACTCAGTTATCAAAATATTTTAAAAAGGTATTTTCACCCCTGCTTTTCTATCCATTTATTTCCTTTATCCGAAATTTAAAAATAGAAAAAAAATATTGGTCAAAAAATAAAAGGATTGCCCATTACAACGCCAAAGGTTGCACTGTGCCTGGTTATATGGCTGCACGCGTGTTATTCACCATTTCTCTTTCAAATTAGAAAAGGGATTCCGCGGTGAATTCATGTTTCCAGACATCGTTGGCTTCCACTGTCACATTTGTATACACATAGCGATAGGGGGAAAGGGGGCGCCTATTGGCAAGCTGTTAAGTTTTCATTTGGGCGCGTCTGGAGATGGCATCCGAGGCCATTAAATGCATTTCACCAGAACAAGGAGGCATGAAACGATGGAGACGCAGGAGGCGGGTAGAGATATAAAATTTGCAAGTGCCAAGTTACGCACAGTGTACTGGCAAACGGAATGAGCAGCATTCAGGGCAGGGGCAATGATGGCCAAAGCACCAACGAGAAGAGTGCGAGTGCCAGAAATCAAATGTTTAAAAATAATAAAAAAGAACTGGCACCCTATCAAAATGACACGCGCTCGGCGGGATGTAAATAAAGAGCAGGGAAACCCTAGATAAACAAGGGAAGAAAGAAGGTAACCGTGCAGCGAAAGCATCATGTAGAGATACCCGAAAATCAGGTGTACACAGGTACCACAATGCAAGACACCTTGTAAGGGGAAAATGGAAAAAAGCGCGGACAAAAGCATAATGGCAACGACCAATAACACTGCACGCAGCGCCTCACAAAGGTAAATACGTAATGAGCAGATCCACAAAACCCTAAAAGATACACACGGCCCAAACCATGGAGACCTCAAAAACATTTTAACGCACTGGTGGCTATGACCGTTTTCGATATATGTTCGCCTCCTTCCGGACATTATGCCACCATGGTTCGGTCAGGATTCGACACATTCAGTATTCCAATGTACTACAGATCTCCAGGAGCATCTGGCAGCTGAGAAGAACAATCATTTTATAACATCTCGATAACCTACGCGTTTAAAGAGGAAATACATGAGCTATGTATAGATGAAGTGTGGGCAGGAACGAGGCTAAGAGAACATCTCGATAACCTACGCGTTTAAAGAGGAAATATATGAGCTATGTATAGATGTAGTGTGGGCAGGAACGACGCTAAGAGCGAGAGAATGTACACCAGACGTATGGAGATCCCGCGGATGGAGAATTAAGTGACACATTCCCCATTGTCAAAGCTGACACAGGTTGTGAAGAATCTTACCAAATTAGTATTTTATTATGTAGATGAGTGTTACAAATAAAGGAAATCAGATTATTAATTAAAATTTAGTAACTAATAACTGAAATATTATTTACAATGTAATCCCCAATGATTATTTAACATTCTCCCTTAATCCATAGGGACATTGACATGCCAAGCTGCATTCTAAATTTTTCAAACTTTTCACGACCCAATGCTTTAGTAAAGATATAATGTGTCACATGAATGGTTTTGGCCTCAACATGATGTTGAATCAAGATATTTGGTGTTGATATGTTTGGTTCAATCATGGAATTTTGGATTCTTGGCCAATTGAATCTGTACATTATGTTGTTGCACATTGTAATTTAAGAATTGAAGAAGCTTTTAGTACCTCGTTTTCTTGGAGTGACATTTGGTTATTAGATACTGGAGCCACATGCCATATGACATTTAGAAAAGATTTTTTTGAGACATTTAGTGATCAAATTGATGGGGTAGTACATTTGGCAGATAAGTCTCAGTTAAAACCTTCAGGAATTGGTTGTGTTAGACTGAGATTATTAGGACTTGTTGATTATATACTTTTTGATGTTCTTTATGTTCCACAATTGAAGAAAAATCTAATATCTCTTGTGAAAATTAGACAACAAGATCACTCAATACATATGTTTGACGGTATCATTGAGATTAGAAGAGCTTATGATAATGTGATTGTAATGACTGAAGTGAAAGAGAACAAACTTTTAAAGTTGAATCGTACATCATCCAATTCACAGAATTCTGCAAATTTGGTTCAGCATAATAGTAATTTATCTTCCAGCTTGTTATGGCATGCTAGATTTGGTCATATTAATTATGACAGTCTGAGGATTAGGAGTTCAAGGGATTCCAACTATTCCAATACAACTTTCTCCATGTGATGCTTGTATCTTAGGAAAGCACAATAAACAAGCTTTTCATGATTCTATGTTTCGAGCTTCAAGAAAGCTTGGTCTTATTCACTCAGATTTATGTGGACCCATGCATGCACTGACACAGGCCATGAAGAACCTCAACAAATCAATTACCGGAACAGTTTATGCACTCACACAGGCCATGAAGAACCTCAGCAAATCAATTACCGGAACAATTTACGCGCGGTGTTTGTCTTTCTTCCACAATCTTTACTAAGCATCTCTCCTTTCTTGGCTCCTCCTTCATAGGCTCCTTCTCTCTCACCAATGCTTCACTGCCTTGCTTTGATACCACTAACACACGCACTGAAGAACCTCAACAAATCAATATCTTATTACTTACATATAAAGGAAATCAAAACTGTTATTTACACTTAGATAACAAGATCATTAACTAGAATTTACTAACTAATAACTGAAATATTATTTACAATGTAATCGAAAATGATTATTCAACAAAAGTTAATGTTACTCAGAAAAAATCATAGTCATGGCTATGGGATCTGAATTGTTTTAACACCTGAGTCATTGATTGATGTCACTGGTAACTTTTCTAGCAACGTGCCCCAACATTGTGGAGACCTATCAAAGATGGAAAGAAACGACTCCAAACGATGATGATGATGATGATGATGATGATAACGTCCACTGAGACCAGCATTTGGTCTATCGGACCTAAAGAAACCAATTAATTATTTTGTTTTAAAAATGTATTCTTATGCTTAAAGAGCTTGGTGAGAAGCGTCTCGTGCTGACTATAATTTTGACAAGTTAAAAGGCTAGGAAGGTTGGTATTTCAACAAAGATTATGAAACCGAGATCTAATGTGGGTGTACACACGACAGTCTAAGAGGAAGTGTTTTTCATCTTCAATGTTCCTATTCTCATAGAGACGACAGATCCTTTCCACCCTTGGTGTTTTAGGAACAGTCCAATGTCATGTTTCACTATGGAGCTCATGAGAGTTCATTCTTATCTTGGCTGTATTGGTTTTTTTCTTTGAACTAATTAAAACATAGATATACCTTTGATCTTCTAAAGTAGGGTTGATGACCTCCTTATAATATCTTAATTTTCTTTTAGCCTCTAAATATTCCTCACACCACAGTTTCTCTTTAAACTTAGGAGTAACGATATTTTTAATGTTATTAATATTTTGCAACGCAATATTTTCGTCGATCTCCTAGTTGTTTAACCAGGCCGTAGTATCTTTATACCAACCTCGCTTGATCCTTGTGTGTTTTTGGATGGAATTAAAAGCTAGCTTAGGAATTCTATGGTCTCCCATGTTATTGATTCTATGCTTGTACAACAGGAGCCTAGTCATAGCTAGGCTCTTGATAGGGGAAAAGCCCACTTCTATAAGGAGAATATTATAAGGTGTATTGCTTTTAATTTTGAGATTATACGTTATAAAACGCTTCTAGATTTACTCAATATTTCTCCAAGATTATCTAGAGATGTTGCAACCGCAAACCTCAAACCCATACAAGATAACAGGAGTGACTAAAGTTTCAAAGAGGAGCTTCTTTTTATCTCACATCACAAGGTTTGCTGCTTTACAATTATTTTCAAGACCAAAGTAATATTTCCACCCTCCATTAATCCTTTTTTCAATGCTATAGTTCCAGTTGAGCTTGTAATGAATATCAATTCCTAGGTATTTGTAAGAAGACACTTCCTCCAAATTGCTATTGTCATACACAAAATGAGCGTAAGTGTCCTTCTTGGATTTGATAATCATAACTTTTGTTTTGTCAGTGTTGATAGTCATACCCATGGTAGAGAAGAAATCCTTAAGAACTCATAGTTGCTTATCAAGATCAGATGGACACCTTGCAAGAAGAACAATATCGTCAACATAGAGAAGAAGGATGATGACTGTTCCAGCTAAGGACGTGCCAACACAGTCTTCACCTTCTAAGAAACCTTCTAACTTATCGATGTAAATTCCAAATAGGGTAGGGGAGAGGGGGAAACCTTGTTTAACTCTGATATTACACTTAATATCTCTCGACCGCCCCTCATTGCTCTTAAACTTAGCGATTACATTCTTGTATAGCCTTATTGCAGCAACTCTCAACTCGAAAGGAACCCTTATCTCTTCTAATCTATTCCATAGGTTATTTCTAGGTACCGTATCGAAAGCCTTTCTAAAGTCTACAAAGAAACAAAAGAGATTGGATTTATCATTACGACACTCCTCCATAATGATCCTAAGTGTAATGAGGTGGTACGCTGTTGAGTGTTATCTTTTAAAACCCACTTGGCCTTTAGCTCGCTTACCTTCACTTTCAAGCCATCTGCTGATCTTCTTTTCCAGAATAATACCATATAACTTGGCTAAGAGGGGGCTAATCATAATTGTCTGATAATTAGAGGGATTGTTTGTATCTCCACTTTTAAAAATAGGGATAATGAGGCTCTGAGTCCAAGGTTTAGGGAACCCTTGCTTGACTGCTTGATTGAAAAGCTTGTGGATGTGAGGGATGAGGACAGGACCTCGAATTTTTAAGATTTCTGCCTGGTAACCTTCAATGTCCTTAGCTTTTCCATTTTCTAGACGCTTAACCCCAAAATCTATGTCTTCTAATGAGAAAACTTCTATCGTTGTGAGCAGGGCTTCAAAGTTGTCTATGACATTTGGGGATTCATAAAGCTTTTTAAGATAGGAATTCCAGTCTTGTAAAGCAATTCTATTATTATCTTTAGTTTTTCTAGTTAGAATTTGTCTCCATAATTTCTTAGGAGCCACCTTAGAGAGGTGTAAGAGATACAAGTCTTTCTCTCGAGGGAATCTGATGGACGTTTCTCTGGTTCCAAGTATTTTTTTAGGTAAATGGTATGAGACTTTGACTGGGATTTTGTCCAGAAGCAAAGAGTATGTTGGCTCGCATAGGAGCCGAGACGATTGTCAGCGAGGTCCCGAGACTATTGTCAGTGAGGTCGTTTTAAAGACTGTGAAAGATGTTCTGGCAAACGGTTATGTTGGTATCGTAACTAGAAAGAAGAAACTATTAAGTAGCGGGATGCAAGTTACCAAATAGTGAAGAACAGATGCGCAGGTATCACCGTCACAAATGCACAATTTCTGTGATGAGTCACAAATACCAAAAGAATCATTGACATAAAGAAAAAATATTGAAGGCTAAGAGAACAAAGACACCTGAACTGTTGATTAAAGTATGGAAGCTTTACTGGATGTTGTTCATGCCATCTTTATTTTCGAGTGACTATATCAATGTTGACAAACCTATGCACACATGTCACTATATCACTATAGTTATCTCTATCTTTTTTCTATGACACCTTTTGAATCATCGTAAATCTCTCTTCAAGTAGAAAAATATTAAGTTTAAAGTTGGCATACTTCACAAAAAAATACCATAGTTTTAGGTTGTTTTTACTAGATCATCATTATTCTAAATTATCTATGGAATTTTGATCTCCTTGAATTTGAAATTCCATTATTATGAGTTTTAATAAGTATCTTAATATTATGAGTTTAACCAAATTCTGTTGTGTAAAGAAAATTTTGTTCTGGAGTATCTTAATATTATGAGTTTGACCAAATTCTATTGTGTTAAGAAAAATAATGGTTACTTTTCCAAAAATTATTATTATGTTTTGGTTTTGAAATTTTGTTTTGTAGTATTTTAATATCGTGAGTTTGACCAAATTTATTATGTCGAAAAATAATGGTAATTTTTCCAATTTTTTTTCCTTTCAGCAAAGTGAATTTGCACGTCTTGACAAGTAAATGATTTTTCTGTTTTACTAAAGAAATTATTCAAAAAACAGCGTTCCACATATTAATTCTTATGAAATATGTAGAAATAAACATAAATCTATCAAGATTAAAATATAATAGTTATACTTAAAACACTTATTTGAGACTATTTTTTTACCACTTAGAAACACTAATAATTACAAAACATATAATGAACTCAGACTTGATTTTTTACCATGTGTACTCCCATATGTCTCCTATATCTCCTTAAAATTTACTTGTATGAGATATCCAAAAAAACAATTATAGCCAAAATGGCTTTGATGACAATTTTTTTATACCAAAATTTTGAAAATAACATAAAAGTAGATACAAAGAGTTACCCAATGCCTTGAGAATGAAATAAACACATGAATATGATGATTATTTGTGTGGAAAACCTCCTTGAGAATGTATAAAATTTTGAATACAAGATGATATGATATCTAAAGCTAGGTATTTTTGGTATATATAGAAGAGAAATGGTACAATTACAATTAAGGTCCTAGCTAACCATACAATTTCAATTAATTTCATAGTCAACCAATAAAGAAAATACTAATATAATAATATAATGGTTTAACTATAAGGTAGTTCCAACCATTTCAAGGAAACATCTAGTAGGATTTTTTTTACTTAGCAAGGATCAAGACATCTAGATGCACACCCAAGATGGGTGATCCACTCTAAGGGTTTCACATTCAAATCCATAATGGTATAATGGTTTAACGCTAAGGTAGTTCCAACAATTTGAAGGAAACATATAGTAGGGATTTTTTTACTTAGCAAGGGTGAAGACATCTAGCTACACACCCAAGAAGGGGGACCCACTTGAGAGGGTTTCCTTCCCTTCTATCCTTATCAAAATAGGACAGTGTATCATTGGGGATTTGAATGTATCATTATGTATTTTAATGTTGGTGGAGAGACCAATAAAATTATCTCATCAATATTTAAGCTATTTCCCCTAAAAAACATTCAATTTCTTATTAAGAATCAAATTTTTTTTAAACTTTGTAAGACATTGAGTTTGAGGTTGAACATCTAGAAAAGGGAAAGTTAGCAACTATCCAATATATCTTGAAAATTGTAGGATTTTTCCTTATCCCTCACATTCATAATATTTTCAATATGCTAATTGAACAATCCTTCCATAAACTACAATGAACTACAGAATCAAATTGTCATTGTTAGTATTTTAAATAGTGGTGAAAAAAATAGCCCCTTAGATCATAGGACCATTATTTAATGCACCAAACAATTGTTAATCATTTATTACTTCAATTTTTTTTTTTAATGTTTTGACAATAAAGTCAAAATGAATGTAATGGATTATTATTATTGAATAATTAAAATACTAAGAGGAATCAGAAAAGTAGTCGATAAAAGAGTGTTTGTTCACCCACAAGGGGAAATGACAAATGGCAAAAGATGTTGAGTGAGAAATCAAGTGATGCAAGAGGATCTTTCCCAAAATTAGGTCAAGACTCTCAATGGAGTGCTAAAGAGAATGAGGCTCATAAATGACCAACTCCTAGGAAAAATACTATAAAATAGTATGTTTATCGAATAAGCAGGAGGTTGGTGATCGATGGGGAAATAATATATTGATGTAAAGAGATGGCGCATTGATCAAAATTTCCCATTGTGGTTCAACAAACAGGCTCAGGGGTTCTAGAGCAACTAAGATTTGGATTCTCTAGGAGTTGGTTAGGAAAAATGACAACTTCAGTTTTGTTTTCCCAACAATGGTGATAGGTTCCTTACTACAATTCATTTATTGTTTTAGTATTAGTAGTTATGGTTCAAATATAGTATAAACTGTGACACTACAATGTATCAGCTGAATATTCCTTTGTTATCTCATTAGTATTGTAAATTTTGTTATACGATGTTTGTAATTATCTACTGGATTACAAAATATTATTTTTATATATTAGATTTTATTTTATTACCCAAATCCATCTTGTTTACGAGTGAGTGCAAGCTAATGAGTGTCACTTTTGGCATGTTAGATGCAAAATTTTTAGGCATCCCTTAACTTAATTGTATTTTTTGAGATACTTACACAAAATATCTTGCTTTAAGTAAATAAGATTAAATGTAGGAAATTGAATCACGTTTCCAAATATATAAGGTTTATGTATTGAAATTTTTTATAGCTATGTCAAGTTTCATTTTTTGCAAGAGTCACTTTTTATTTTTTAGGCAAATGATAAGGTAAATGTTTTTGTGGGCGCAGCCTTTGAGGGCCTAAATGATGCTTTTGGGATACAAAAATTTGCAGGAATGTAGAGAACATATATCACTAGTGCAGCGCTATTTTTCGAAAATAAAATTAGTAAATTTTTATTTTTTATAATTATAAAAGTTATCATTCCTCGAAAATGGTACATCTTTTGTGGGTGCATCCTTTGATGGTCTTAATGAAATAATCATGGGTTTTTTATAGAATGTAGAGGTTAGTGTCTTCTAGTGCACCATATAATATCTTTTTAAAACGATTAAGAATTGAAAAAGTTATGGAAAAACACTAACAACACGTTTTTTGAGTTAAGGAGTTAGAACACAATAGAAATTGAAAAAAAATAGCAAAATATAATATTTTTTAATAAAAATTACATATTTACAATCTGTAGAAAAATGCTATAGATGTTTAAGATTTCGTAAAAATTGATTGTGTGTAGGATACTGTAACGAGTGCGTAAACAACAACTTCTCCATAAAATGGAAGAAATTCCCAATTAGCTATGGTTTATCATATACCATAGCACAGGCTTGGTATTAATGAAGCAAACTCGAAACCATACACATAGGACTATTGGTGGCATGTGAGCAAGTGAATTTGCACGTTTAAATTCAAATTACATCTCCCTCCCTTGTAGAATTGGAAAAAGTGTGCGCGTTATAGAACTACAAAATGCACGCACATCATAGAACTAGAGAATGCATGCACATTATAGAACTACAAAACGTGCACGCATTATGTAGTTCTGTAACTCGCACGCATTTTGTAGAGCTAAAAATCTAGCACTGTCATGTAATATATCAAATGTATGGATAATAGTTTACTAGGGTGTGGAAGGGTCAAGGGCCTAGGAGGATGTTGGAAGTTCAGGTGGGGATGGTTAATAGTTGAGAGGGGGTGAGGAAGGGTTAAGGGCCTAGGAAGATGTTGGAAGTTCAAGTGGGGATGGTTAATAGTTGAGAGGGGGTGGGGAAGGGTCAAGGTCCTAGGAGGATGTTGTAAATTCAAGTGGAGAAAGATGAATGGAATGGGAACATTATGGGTTACAAGGGTGAAGGGGAGTGGGGATTGAGAGAATTATTAGGAGGAGAAGAGGTGTTGAAGACGTATAGGGCTAGAAGCAATACATGAGACTTGAGTGACGAATGGGGATAAGATGGAGGGGAGGAAGTGGGTGATGGTTTTAAGAGAGAGAGGATTGGTGAATGGAAAGGTGGATATGGATTATTAGAGGGGGAATATAATTTGTTGGAGGAGAGAGGTGAAGGAGGGTGGAATTGAAGAGATGGCAATGAGATGCGATAAAACAGAGAATATGGGTCAAAATGAGGTAGGGGGTCGAGGAGAAGGGATAAGTTGAAAACATAGAAGAAGAGAGAGAGAGAGAGAGAGAGAGAGAGAGAGAGAGAGAGAGAATGATGTGGAGAGAGTGTGGGAGAGAATAAGATAGAGAGGGAGGATGGCGGGGGGGGGATGGAGATAGAGTGAAGGAAAGAGATATTGAGGGAGTGATAGAAGGTGTGTATGCGTGAGTGGTGATGGGGTGATAGATAGAAGGAGAGAAAGGGGTAGGTTAACACATGTTGAGAGAGAGAGAGAGAGATGATGTCAAAGACAGAGGGTGGAGGGATGAGAGATGGAGAGAGAGGGAGGTTGTGAAAGAGAGAAATATGGAGATGGAGGGAAAAAAGAGATAGGGAGGGAGGGATACAAGCTAAGAGAGAGAGATAATGGCACAGAAGGCTGGTAATTAAGGGAGAAGGGAGGGAGATATTGATAGAGGAAGGTAAATAGATGGTGGAGAGAGAGGGAGAGATAGAGGGAGTTTGTGAGAGAGGGTATGACACACACACACACACACATATATGTGGGAGAGAGGGGGATGGGTGAGCAGTAGAGGGAGAGGGGTAGGGATCAAAAATAGAGAGAGAGTGATGGAGGGAAGGATAATGAGGGAGGTATAGAGAAGGTGAAGAGAGATTATGAGATATGGGAAGTGAGGGAGGGACACACACACACACGCAGATAGATAGATAGAGAGAGATTATGTGGGAGAGAGGGAGGGATGGGTGAGCGACAAAGAGGGAGAGGGGGTGAATGATATAGAGACTAATATGGATGGAGGGATAGTGAGGGAGGTATATAGAAGGTGGAGAGAGACTATGAGAGAGGGGGGGTGACACACACACATAGATATATAAAGAGATAATGGGGGGGGACACACACACACAGACAAAGAGAGAGAGGGGGGGGGGGAGTGATAGAGAGAGAGGGGGAAGGGGGGAGTGACAGAGAGAGAGTGGTGGAGGGAGGGATAGTGAGGGAGGTATAGTGAAGGTGGAGATAGGTTATGAGAGAGGGGGGATGAGGGAGGGACACACACACACACATAGAGAGAGAGAGAGATTGTGTGGGAGAGAGATGGGGGAGGGGGAGAAATAGAGAGAGAGTGATGTAGGGAGGGATAGTGAGGGAGGTATAAATAAGGTGGAGAGATTTTTTGAGATATGGGGAGTGAGGGACGGACATAAACACACATAGAGATAGAGAGAGATAGAAGGGGGAAAGACACAAACACACATACACATAGATATAGTGAGAGATGGAAATACAAAGGAGGGGAGGGCCAATGACTAAGGAATAAAAGGATAGTGAGTAAGGCACATGTGTATCCATATATGCCAAAAATATTATTTAGGGATCAAGTCTTGGATTTCCTCCCTTGACCATGTTGAGGCCTTAATACCCATATCTAATGCTCAAAACCTCTTAAAGCGACATGCGCATATTTTATTAGAGAACAAGCATACCTTGAGTAGGTCATCTGCGATGCTTCAATGAATTGTTGATTAACATGGGTGCCTCAAATATTCCATTATGGCCTAAGAAAGGTTCATATTCCCTCAATCATGTCTCAGAGGTCCCATACCTACTGCTCAAAACCACCTAATTCTACTAACATCCATATTCATAGTCCAAATATATCTATGAGATGCCATGTGTGTTTTTTTTAAGACATCCTTCCTTGCCCTAGATGCCTAGAATCTTTAGTTAGGGTCTAAGGCCATAGTTTCATCCCCGGAGAATGTCCATGGACTTGAGATGCATACCTAGTGCTCAACAAATGATGATGGCAAGCATATCCTGATTAAGATTCAAACGATTCACTTTCAATGTCATGTGTGGTGCTTGTAGGAATCAATTTTGGCCCTAAATGGTTAACAACTTCCTTTAAGGCGTAAGGAACAATTGTTTTCCCCTACCCATGTGAAGGGGCCTAATATCTGTAATTAGTGCTAAAAATGTTCTAATGGAACTAGTATCCTCATTTCAAGGTAAATGAAACCATGGAAGGATCAATTGAGGTTGTTCAACACATCATTCTTAGCTCTAGATGGATAGAAGCATATTCTAGGGGCTAAATCCTAGGTTTCCTCCATTATTATGTCTAAGGTCCCAAGACACATACATAGTATCTAGAAATCCCTAATAGTTCCCATATCCCCATTCAGAACAAAACTATCAAAATGAGAGGTCATCTATGGTGATTCAAGGTATCTTTCATGGACCTTGAGCCCTAAAAGATGGTTTTCAGTCTAAAATCAAAGCTATATGTACCAACCATGATTAATACCTTATCCTCCATATCTAATGCTAAAAATATCATAATCATGGCCATATCCCAACGTAAAGGTTGAGGATACTCTTAAGAGATCACGTGTGTTTGTTCGAGGTGTTGTTCTTGGCCATATATGTCTATAAGATTCCTTTAGCACCTAAGGACTAGGTTTCCTCCCTCAACCATGTCTATGAATATGTTTCTAGTGCTAAGAGAATTCTAATGCACTGTATATTCTCTCTTAGATGCAAAATATCACATACAGAGGTCCTATGTGTAGGTTCGATGCCTTGTTGTCATATCCATCCATATAATCAACATAAGCACTTAGATATACTATCTTCCAAAAGGCATAATTAAAGAAGAATCTAATAGCTGTGATATTGTATACAATAAACCTACTCGATGAGATACCAATTTAACACTATAATTTCAACCATATAACATGAGCATATGAACCAATATACAACATGAAATATCAAAGAAAATATCATCCTCCATGGGCACATATACAACAAAATAAATAAGGAATAATATCCAAATAAAATACTTATCTTTGATTAGTACAAATAGCTTCAATAAGACAATGGTCCATTGAACCTTATACATAGTCAATCCAGATACTTGAATAGGTCACCCCTAAGGTGAGAACATTGAACTGCATGCTAGGGAAATATCTAACAATATCTCAAACAAACAATACTCAATACACAATATGAGAGACATAACACATTCCCTCAATGCTTATCCTTTGTACATCATCACTTCTGATGCAATGGAATTCCCTTCACCAATCCAATCCCTCAGGACATCATCATCCACCCTCAGGAATCACATGACCATATCAAAGAAAAATAAGGGTTATGAAGGTAGCAATATTTCCAGTCTCCACATAGGAATAAATCAGTGTGAAATCACCCTCACATGATTTTGTATTTCCCTTACAAACGAAAGGTTCTCATAGGTATGTGAAAAATTACAACTCAAATCCATCCATAGTAATTTGAATGTAAGAGAGAGAAACCTTGAAACCATAAGAATGGTCCCCTACAAAATAAGAATGATGAGTAGAGAGTAAGTCAAATCCATCCATAGGAATTTCAATTCTATGAGAGGAAAAATATCCCCAAAACCAAGAATAATGAATAAATTCCCATTGGCAACATTCGAAATTATCTGACAGAGGATAGCTTTGGTTCACTTGAAAGGAACTCTAAATATTTGAGGCATTTTCCCCCACTCATTGGATGACCATTTTAGTTCTAAAGAGAACAACTTGAATTCACTTAAACTAACCTTGATTCATTGGAAAAACACTCCCAACCACTAGAGGTAACTTGAATTCATTAAGACTAACTTAGTTCCCCTTAAATCACTCTCATGCACTAAATACAACTTGAATTAACCAAGACTAAGTCGAATTACCCTAAAATCACTCCCATGAATTAAAGACAACTTGAATGCATAGAGAAAGTATTGAATTCCCTTAAAATAAATTCCATGCACTAAAGACAACACAAATGCACCAAGAAGGAATCAAATTCCACTAAAATTACTATAACTAAATGAAGACAACTGAAATTGTCCAAATCTACTCTGAATAACTAAATACAACTTTTAATTAGGTGCATTACTGATAGAAATATCCAAAGAGGGAACATAAGTCATGAGATATGGAAGATTGCATCCCATTGACATATAATCAAGAATATTATCATCAAGTAAGGGTACATGGGTGTGTTGAATATTGTAACTTCAAAGGATATTCTAAATTTATTTTACTAATGTAACCTAAGGGAGATGTTATTATTCCTCTAGCGGGATGGTACTATTGTATTTGATCATCATAGCCTCATGAGGTAAATCCTCCATTGTAATTCGGGTCGATAGCACCCTAATGAATAATATAATATACTGTTTTGAGTTTTCCTAAGTGAAGTCGACCCAAATAGTTTAGTGGGGTCGACTTGATTAGGGTAAAAGTGAGTTGGTTCATTATGTATAAATAGAAGAGTTGTGATTCTTATTTGGACAAATAGACTCTCACTTGTGTAGCGCATAAGAGAGAGAGAGAGAGACATAATAGCATGAGGAGGATAACTGTTTTGGGGGTTATATATTATACATATTATACAAAGGAAGTTTTGTTGGGTTTTCTTCCCCTTGAGGGTTTCTAGCAAGATAAATATTGTGTCTATCTTGTGATTTTGTTTCTATCAGTGGTTCCAGATATGATGCTGCTTTGATTTTTTGAATTAAACACTAATGAATATAGTCTAGCATATGAAATATTAACATGGTATCATAGCTAACCTGATTAGGACAGCTTTCACAAGGTGAAACTCCCTCTCTCTCCTCCCTGGAAGAAATTAGGGTTTCTGTAAATTTTGGAATTTGGAAGATCTGCTTGTAGAGAAATTTGTGCCTCCCTCGAGTGCATATATTAAGCCCTAGATCAAATTTTTTGGGTGGTTGGATCTCTGGGAAATCCAAACCCTAGTTTTGCAGTGAACCAGAAAACTGTAGTGAAACAAAACCATAAATTCTGCAGTGCTGCAACCTCGCAAGTGGGATTCGAAGATTGAAGATTTGGGACCTCCAGAAAGCAATTGAATCAACCAAATCGCCTCCCTCAAGCGCATCTACTGGTAAGGTCATATTTTTATTTTGATATTTTTCAATTTTTAGTGACCTAGTCGATAGGATGGCCCCAAGCACTAAGCGTGAGGACAAATTGGAAGGCCTAGAAAAATTACTAGCTTGGAAGTATAGGATTGGTCTCATTCTCAGAGAGAATGGTCTTGAGAAGTACATAAAGAATTAAATTGCATAGCCTAAAGAATATGAAGCTAAGGAGAAGCATGAAGAAGACCTAGTTAAGGAAATGAGGATCATTGCTGACTTTATTAAGGATCACTTGATCCCACAAGTGTCATCTAAGAAGATACCTAAATAGATGTATGATTCTCTTTCCAAAATGTATGAAGGGAGGAACATCAACAAAAATATGAATCTAAGAGCTCAACTGAAGGGCACCAAGATGAGAAAAGGATAGCCTATTCAATATTACTTCACAAGGGTCTCTCAATTCAGAGAACAACTAAGTTATATTGGAGACACCCTTGACGAGGATGAACTAGTTATGCCTTCTCTCAATGGTCTCACTAGAACTTGGGTCTCATTCATACAAACTTTGTGTTCCAAAAAAGAAAGTATGATGTTTGATATAGTATGGGAAGGATACATTCAAGAAGAAGCTAGAGTAGCCAATAGAGAAGCTCTACTTAGAGAATATGACCAAACTCTAGCCACCCATACTAAAGAAAGGAAGCAACCAAACTTCAAGAAGATTAATCAAAAACCTTCCAAGAAGAAGTTTCAGAAGAAGAAGAAGGATTAATCAAATTACCAATGCTACAACTATCATTAGATAGGACACCTAGCCAGAGAATTTCCATCACCAAAGAAGAACAATAACAACAAGAGACATCATGCTTCATATAGCTAAAGACAAGGATGAAGAAGAAAGACCTCGAAAGAGATTAACAAGAGAAGAAGACATAGATGAATATGTACTATTATGATATGCACTCTTTGGGTCTATAACACATGGAGAAAATACATGGCTTATTGATAGTGGTTCCTTGAAGCATATGACAGGAAATAAACACAATAGGATTTGAACCCAAAATCCGATGACATCTAACGTATCGTACGGATGTGTCGGACAGTAATGATGAAAATTACTGAGCCTTTTAAATTATTTTAGCGTTGTAGAATTTCTGACAGTAGGGCGTAGGATTTTCGACACTAGGGTGTAGGATTTCCAACACTAGGGCTATTTCGAAACTATGGCGTAGGATTTCCGACACTAAGGCCATTCTGACACTATGCCATAGGATTTTTGACACTAGGGATATATATATATAAACACACACACACACGAAACAAAGAACGCAATCAATAATTTCACAGTGGAGCCGACACAATATACCTCCACATCTAGAGGTCACATAGAGGAGGTTTACCAGAGGTGATGCAGAGGAGGTCGCCGAAGATGCTGCCGGAGGTCAAGTGTGTTTATGCAGAGGAGGGTTGGCAGTGGTCAGGGTTTGCAGAGGAATAGGAGGGTTTGGTTTGAAACAATCATTCAGGTCCCTCTAAAATGAACTCCCTCATTTGAATTGGTTTGAAACAATCATTTAGGTCCCTCTACAATCAACCATTTTAGTAGTGGATCTGCAAGATATTTTAGTGGGTTTTTACTTATCAGGGCAGTCCTTTCAGACCTGTTATGGATGGATTTCAAGTGGGATGCTCTCAGAATAGCAGACACGGGACCTGATTTGTAAAAACTGATAGTTTGATAGATTTGGCATGGTTTAATCATGGGTTCACTATTCCTATTAGCTTCCCACATAACCAAATTGTACATGATATAATAGCAGCAACTCTCATAGATTTAGTAGCTCTTTATTGTCTCTGCTTTTGGGACGAGATGGCTAAGCGATATGTATTTGATCAGGTATTTTGTTGTAATCATTTCTATTTTCTCACCAAATCAATGTCTTGTTTTTTTTCATTTTATTGTTCCTTTGTGTCTATGGCAAACGAACTTGGGACCCCTCGCTGAGACGTGACTTTCGAAGAACTGAGTAGACTGTGTTGAGTGACTTTCAAAGAACTCAACAATTCACTAAATTACTCGTTGTTTTCATATTGTATAGGATTTTACATGGAAAATAAATTGGCTGATACACTCACTTGGGGTTTCCAGAATGAGGAACTAGCGTTACAACAACATGCCTGGTAAGAAACTCGCCCTCATTTCCAAATTGCATTTCTAGTTTCCTTTCATTTAGAATTTGGTGGAAACATTATTTTTGTCTCCTCTGAGATTGAATCGACTTACAATTCCTTTTTTTTTTACATTAACTCACCAATAAGGGCACATGACCTCTCCAATCCTTGTTGAATAAAAAATTAGGAATTCCAATTTTATTTATTAAATACCCAGTTGAGATGTCGTGGAGGAAAGTATCCATATCATATGGGCTTGAAACCTCCATTTTGAATCCAAAAACATTTTTTGCGAGACCAAATCCCATGATTTGGGTATTTTTATGAAAATGTAGATTCCCTTGGGGTGTTTTCCTTTCCATGTGTATGGGTCTGATTTCATTTATGGTATATTTTGAAATGTTGAAAGGAACTTAGAGAAGGAAGAGTTGTAGGTGGCTATCTTCTAATTGTTTGACAAAAGTCCTCAACCAATTACTTGTCCACTAAGTGTTTGACAAAATGCCTAAACGAAAATTTCCATATCTCCCTCATTTGGATTTTGAGGCCAGAAAAAATATACAAGGTTCGACTCAAAGATTCAACCAAGAAATTTCCAAAAATCCTAGTAACCCTTTTTTTTGGTCCATAATCCAGCTAGCAAAGTGTGTTAATTAGGCCCCTTCCAGGTTTTTTTTTTTTTACTTTGAAAGAGACCCATTTGATCTGGAGAAGTGAATATTAGTACTATATAGTTTCTTTAGGTTTTCAACCATAAATTTTAAATAATGACCTTAGATTTTGATTTCATCTCCCTCAAAAAAACCTTTATTGTTTACCTTCTGGAGGCCAAATCTCACTCAATTTTAGCTCGATTTTAACCAAACAAGCAATGCATTAATTATACTTGTAATTTATTTATAATGAACTTACAAAAATTTAGTTTTAGATAATTTGTAAAAGGTAGATTAGATAGAACAACTTTCATGCCAAGAGGCATTTTGCCCATTTTGAACCTACTTTGAGACCAATTTTGATAAATGATTGGGAGAACAACAATTGTCTTAGTGTGGATGTCAAGAATACAGTAGAATCATCCTAAAGCCATTTATAAGTTGAGCAATAAGGTGACAGTCCATGTTGTTGGCTTGTTTATCAAATCAAGGCAGATTCGGGAACTTTTTAAAATTTCACTCTTGGATACAAAAAACGGCTCCAAAAATAGGAGCTTTTGAAAATATTACTTTTTTTCTCCCCTCCCTCTCTCCACTCCCCACTCCCAATAGCATAATCTTGAGAAATGGGTGTCTAGTAGATCCTTTGACAATAAATGTCCAACCAATGATCAGAAAGAGTTTAATAAGCAATTTGAACACACCTTGGGATTACTTTTGTTCATTTGAATAACCAAGAAAGATAGTAGTAAATATCTCTGCCACAAGTTTTCCTCAAATATTGGTCTGGTTACACAATCTTTTATAGTGCACTTAGCAGGGTAACTCAATAAAATACAGGGTGTAATTCCTATAGAAAATGTCTAATAAGTAATATGCAAGGCCTGGTTCCTCTAATGGATCTCTAGCACTTCAAGGTGTAGTTCTTTTAGCAGATTCTGCCTTAGGTTGAATCATACACTCGCAAAAGGATCTGCAACTTTGTTTTTCTAGGGAATGAGGTCTATATCACCACATTAAGGACCTAGTCCTAGTCCCATGTTCTCTTCGAGGCTTGTCATTTGGTCCTTTTGCTCTAATACACAAGGATAAGTAAGTTTTGGAAGGTCTATTTTCAATATAAGGAAATAAAACTTTCAAAAATGAAAATATCCCGCAAAGCTAAAGACTTGTGTTAACTCATAGGGCTTAAATTTTCCAAAACAAAAAGCCTTTTTTGGCTAGTAATTTATATCATCATTGCCCAAGATTGGAATAGCACCTCCAAAAAGCCCAAATTTATTTGTTTGTAATGCATATTTTTTCATGTAGTCAAAGGTAATGAAAGTGTGTTTCCTATTTTGGCATTTTGTAAGTGTCTCAATATTGTTGGGAAATTTCAGCGATGGCCTGCCATACTGAATGCAAGATGATAGCTACTCAAGTCAAAATCCTCTTTAACTGTGAAAGGATAAAACTTATTTCTTATAGTAGAAATGTTATGGATTCTGCTTCTCTGACTGTCATCACACCATTACAACTGTTCTTTGTAGATCTAGAACCAAGTTGAAAAGCTTTCCTGGAAATTAAAGCATCTAGAAGCTTTAATTGGCCAGAGGTAATGCCCCAGTTAATACAATCAATAAAATGGAAGGAAGCAATGACAAAGGACAAGGAGGGGAAAGGCCAACCAAGAATGCCATTGCCTAGCATGAAATAAGCTAATGGGAAAAGGAGTAAAAGGGAAAATATATATATCCCAATCTGAACACTAGCATCGTGCATTGTTTTAGCATTTTCTTGAGCTTGCAAGTGATATTTTCTTTGCTTTAGGTTCTTCATGCTTTCTTTACCCTATGGATTCTTAGATTTTGATCATTCCTGAATCCTATCTTCTCCAATTGAATGTGACATACCATAAGGGTACAGATAAACAATCAGTTTTGGAACTTAGTGAAAGTGAAATTGCAATTTATTGCATTTTATAACAAAACTGACTGGAGATAGGATTATTTATTCATGCAATATCCATACCATACAATTACAACTTTTGTCAATTTCTTGCCACAAAAATGTTTTCAGATACTATTGTCAATTCTACTAATGATTTTAGGTATATGTTGCATTTTCAATACTGCTTTGTTGATCAAAGTACAAACAAAGAATCTATTTACATCTCAATCAATTGAATTGATTGAAATTATGGTTTCAATATCAATCCTATTAAACAACACTGGAGATCTATAGGATAGGAGAACTAGTAGTGATTGAAAATGCAACCAATGAAAGTTTACTATAATCCTAGTTAATAGAAGTAACTGAGCATTGAAGTTTTTGGCCCCTGCACTGCACACAATTCATAAATGCGACCCTGAGGCTCTAAGTGGCAGCAGTAGTAACAATAATTGAAAATTCTGATTAAGACCTCCTACCAAAGGCCATATGCATTCTAAATATGGATGGGATGGATTTGGCCATATTCCCAATAGGAAAGTTTCATGCAAACAAGAATAAATTCTCTTGCAGTTACTCTGTTCCTGATAATTTCAGATCAAGAACCTTCTTTTAATATTTGATACTTCTAGGACTTGAAAGCACAATTGTTAATTATTAAAGTAGTTATGGTAGGGCTGGTCATTGTACAATATATTTTGGTCCAAAAATCAAATATGGTACTTTGATGATCTCTACCCATTCTTAAAGGGAATATGAGTTTAGAACTCCTGTTCTAGGGTGTCCCATTTGTCACCCTTCTGTTCTAATTAGATATTGTTTTTAGAAATATTTTTGCGAGTAGCACATATGCACCTTGCAACACTAGTTATGAGTCATCACAAACAAAGCAGTCATGGTAAAATAGATTTTAGCACTAGAATAAGATAAATTCAGAGAAGCTCAAGATGCTAGACTTACTGTTAGTAAGTCTAGCATATTGAGCTTCTATGAAGTGCACCTAACTAAGAGCAAAAAAACAAGCAGAAAGATAACAGAACAAACATAGAATTTAGAAAATCATGTGGCATTGGCTCTACAGTTTCATCCTTATGATTAAAAAAATCAAGATAACATAAAATTTATTTTTTTTTTTCAATGGGGCTGTTTAGTACATAAGAAAAACAAAACATAACTTACAAATAAGGAGGTGAAATCAACACCTCAGTTTCATCCTTATTATACATCAGAATAAAAGAATAAAATAATTGGCATTCTGATACAGAGGAACCTTAATTTGTTGTGTCAACTAATATGTACAACAAATTTAATGAAGTTTAGTTCCACAGGGTGAAGGGCAGCCATGACTTGTACTAAAAGAAAAATAACCACCAGTTAGGAGTCAATGACAGAAATCCTACCTTGCAACCCAAATTCCAAATTCCGTTATTCTTTAAAGAGGAAGGGTGCACAACAAAGTGGCAACTCAGTATCTGTTAAGTTGAACCAATTGCATATTAAATATGCTTTATGGAAAAATAACTGTATCCCACCATCCTGTTTTCTAGTTGTTTCAATAAAGGGTTCACACAACTATCTTGTAGCTACAACATTATTATTGTTTTCCAACGCTAAAAACTAAGATTCATTAAAGAAAAATACTTATCCCTAATTTATTTAAAATTTTATTTTATTTTAACACACAATACTTGTTATAATCATCTAGTATTCATATTTGAAAGGAAATGATATTTTTTTATCTACTTGAAAGAAAATATTTTCATCAATTACCTTTGACATATATATACTAAAATACATATATTTTAGCAAAGAAGTTATATACCCATTTATATAATTTATCATTCCAATTTATCATAATATACTTCTGAATTATTAAATGGATTTGTTCCTAGTTTTTGTTCACAGTCCTTTCCTATCAATTCGGCAATAAGTATTTCTTTAGACTAGGTTTATACCATTATCTTATTCATCGTGGCATCTTATAACCCTACATTAGTTGTGTAAAAATTATGTGAATCTGAGTTTTCATGCAAATTCAGAAATTTCACCTCAAACATGAGATTTCCTAGACCTATTCCCTGTGAAGATTTAGCCTTAGGACTGATCTGAAATATTCAATTACAGCATCAAAAAATAGACTTTAATTCAAAGAAAAGCACCCAGCCACTGAAGAGAATACATACCATTTAAGTGTACTTCAACACCAACAAAGTACAGCCCTCGCGGCACAATTTTCAATCATATAAAAGATGTGCAAATGAATTTATTACAGCAGATTTCAAAGCAATATATCTGCTCCTTTACCTTCAAGGTGTGCACTAAAAGCACTTAACAATTTCAGCAATATAATATGTCAAATCAGCATGAAAAAGTGTTGGAATCCATGCAAACAAGAAAATAACACAAAATTAAAACCAATTATGCTAGTACGCAATATTTGAACATCTGAAACACTTCATTTCTATATAAGAGATGAAGCACAAGTCAAGTTTCCATCACCAAGTTGGTACAAGTCAAGCTCTCCAAACCATAGCTAGTAAAAACACAAAAACCCTAAACTCCAACTCCTAGCTAATAATCACTCCGAACAAAAGATGGTCACTCTACCAAAGATCCTCCTTGGCACCTAGACTTGCATCCCACAAGTGCACAAGGCAATTCCTTATCTCCTAAATAAACACTCCAATTAGCATAGGTTTCCAAATGCCAGAAAAATATAGTCTTTTTTCTCTCATGAGAGCTACAAGATAAGATGCTTCTCTTGCCCCTCTAGGAGTTATCACAAACCCTAGCTTCTTTGTCTTCAAAGGTAAAACCCTAACCATAGATATTCTCTTGAACTTCCTTCACAAACCTTGGGCCTAAGACAAACAGAAATGAAGAAGAGTACAAGAGAGAGACTAGTGCACTCCACTACTCACATCTCTAGTGAATAATGTGATGAATGAAGGAAGGAAATAACTCTATTTATATGAGAGGTGAGGGAGGCCAACAATACAAAGTGGACCTAGTCCACTACAAACAACCTAAATACAAGCAGATAAGCCCACATGTAAAGCACTCCATCTACAACTGACACTTGCCAAGCTACCAAGTGAAGACATCCAACAAATGTGCTTGTGGACACTTATATATTTGTAAAAGACTAGTTTTTCTACAATAAATTTGAAGTAATTAATGTGATAGGAAGGCACTTGACCGTGCTTGACAGAGGCGGCTACTTTGTGTTTTTTATAGCAATATGTTTACATTGCAATAGTCTGCACTAAGAATTCTTCCTTAGTGATATAGTGGCTCCATCTAAAAGAGGTTACATTTATTTTAATGTTGCATCTGATAAATATGTTTGTTTACATTACAACACATTGCAAGAACATGTTTGCTACATGATGATGAGGGATTACTGACATACCCATAATTTCTGCTCTAGGGCACACCTTTGCATATAGATAAGTCTGCACCATTCTTTAACCTCAGGTTCTGCTTGTCAAAGACCTTCCTATATTCCATAAGTAGAGCCTTCTTCATGCCACTAGATCCTTGGTATTTTGTTTTATCAGTGGTATGGAGCGATACGTTAATGACCTCCAACTATTAAGAACTTGTCATAATTGAGTGATATGGGTATGGCGTTTATAACTGGCTGGAGATATGGTTAATCACATCATGGAAAAGTCACCATTCCTGAATCCTCACTAAGGTAATAATGAGTTACATCGTTGATCTTCGGTATGTTCGTAGAGGTTTCCCCTGGCCATTTGCGCTTATTGTTCCTTCTAACCCCCTTAGGTGATCCAGTCGTCATCATAATAATCATAACTATATTAAATAATAATAATAACCTTAATTTTTTATCATCTAAAGATGGTTTTTATGTTTTCGATCGCAACTAATAATTCAAAGATTAGAGCAGGGAATCAATCACTACTATTATTATTATAGTCACCATGTGTGACCCAAAAGGTATGGTGAAGCTCTGAATATTTAGTCTCCACTAATTTCATTGATGCTTCTACGTTCACTGTATGTTCTAGAAAAAATGAGTTTAGAGTTGAAAAGCCTCATAAATATATCTAACAGCTTTGTTGTGACAAATTTTCACATAGTTTAGGCCCTACAACAACCTATGTTAACTTGGTCGGGCATACATGGGAATCAAATCATGTCATCAGTGATCTATTTACCAAATTTGGTGATTCAATTATGAACCTGAGCACTGACTCGACCTAGGAACTTGTTACTAGTTCCATTGTGTTAGGTATTGACATTTTGATAAGCATTAAAATCTTATGATCTTGAATTATGCTCTTGAGATAAATTGATTATATGGTGTCTTGTCGGTAATTTTTCCTCCCAAATATTTTTTCCCCACTCAACCTATTGAACTTCACAAACATAGGAACCATTCTAACAATCCATGTTTCAATATTGTAGGGAAAATGTCACCTGCAAAGTCTTCTCGTGAAGAAAGTGTCTATATGGCCAAGCTTGCTGAACATGCAGAGCACTATGAGGAGATGGTAGAGTACATGGAGAAAGTTTCCAAGATAGTATATCTGGAGGAACTTACCATTGAGGAAAAGAATATGCTATCAATGGTTTATAAAAATGTAATTGGAGCTCGCAGGGCTTCTTGGAGGATAATTTCTTTCATTGAGCAAAAGGAAGAGATCAGGGGAAATGAAGAGCATGTTATTATGATAAGAGATTACAGAGGCACGGTTGAGTCTGAGCTCAGTAATATCTGTGATGTCATTCTACACATTTTGGACACACATCTTATCCCTTCATCCACATTTGGTGAGTCCAAGGTATTCTACCTTAAGATGAAAGGTGATTGTCATCGATATCTTACAGAATTTAAAACAAGTGCCGAGAGAATGGAAGCTACTGAAAGCACACTGCTTGCATACAAGGAAGTCTACGTATTTTGGTTTACTACCTTCTCTAGATTTGTGTTTATAATTAAAAGAATGTGATATGCATATGCCTATTTTATTCTTTGGTTTTGATTTGTCAATTGGAACTTTTGAAGAAAGATTGAACTTGGTGTATAATCTTGGATGTTTTACTGTTTGCATCTATATAGGACATTGCAATTTCAGAGTTGGCTCCAACTCACCCTATTAGACTGGGACTCGTTCTAAATTTTTTTGTATTCTATTATGGAATTTTGAACTCACTAGATCATGCCTGTGCGCTTGCCAAGAAGGTGTGCTATAAAGTCTGCCCTGTTATTTTTGTAATTCAATTGGGATCTGACCACATCTTTATGTAATGAAATTATCTCTGACCAGCAAAATCATAATATTTTATGATGAAGGCCTTGATGAGCTAATTGCAAAGCTTTATACATTAGGTGAAGAATCTTACAAGGATAGCACTCTGATCATGTAGCTACTTCATGATAACCTCACATTATGGACTTCAGACATGCAGGTCTGTATTTAAGTATTCTATTTTCTCTTCTGGTATGCTTTCTGAGGGATGAAAAGTGAAAATTGATGAATTTGGCATCTTCCTTTGTATATTTTTTTCTATAATAAGACCTGCTAAATGTTTTGTGCTTTTGATCAAACTACTAGGACAGAACTATTTCATAAAGTTATAAATGGTGGAAAAATAGTCTTCTCCGTAAATAAAGTTGTCTCTGCCTTTTAAACTAATTACATAATTGCATCTTCCTCGTCCCTTCTTGATTGAACAAATTTTGGAAATGAAAAGGTTGCTTTTTAATTAATTTTATTTATAAGAGTTTGGCATAAGTATTTTTGAGTGTGTGATTCTTGTCAGGAGGAGACTGGAGGAGACAAAATCAAATAAGCCCCGAAGAAAGAGGAAGGGGATGGGCATTGACATATTTTTCTTTAAATGAAATCAAGTTCGGATGGCTGATGGTGATGAACATCATTGTTTTTCCTTAAATGAATGTCAAATAGGTTAGATTCATCAAATATTGTCAAATATATTTAGAGGTTTTAGAGTGTTTTTTTTTGTTTTCTGCCCGATTTTGTGCTAATGGGGATTTTTCAACAAATTCTTCTCTTAAATAAGCTACCTTGCAAGATTTTATTGTTGCACAGTATTTTTTTGTGAGTTATATAATCTTATTATACCATGGAGGGTAGTACACTTAAAGTTGTTATTTAAGTGTTATTTATGTCAAATGGAAGGATCCCTGCTTGTTAGCAATGGATGGACATGGCAATGTGGGATAAAATATTCAGTAATCAATTGGTTACTATTACATAAAATGGTGATTTCGTTATTGTTACATAAAATGGGATGTTATCAAAATACCAAGTTTTTGTCACTAGTCTTGTAGCTAGGAAAAATGTACCATCTTTTGATGATTTGACAGGTATTCTCATGCAAGAAGAAGAGAGGAGAGAAAATGTTGAAAACAGACAACACTCCATGGACTTGGCATTGATGGCCAAAGGCAAGCAAACATTTAAGGAAAAGCCGTGGATGAAAAATAGAGGCAGACTAGAATCAAAACATTGAATTTATTCCACACCAATTACTAAAATTTTGTGCTCAATGAACTATTCATTATAGCAGGCAAGGAAGCAAATGCATTGTTTCAACATCAGCGTGGTCACAATGCTTAAGCATTTGAGTGTTTTATTTACTGTGAAATAATTTCATTTCCATGATAGTGCTCCACATTCTACATTTAGACATATGTTGCTCTTAAATCATTTTCCATGTCCATTTATATACAACTTTTTTTGCAACTTATGAAATATGGAAAATGCATTTCTAGTCTACATCTTCATGCCTATAG
>LPNX010136027.1:0-31579 GCA_001517045.1 Pseudotsuga menziesii | reverse complement strand
GAGACTAAATTGTATGAAAAAGCACCCCCGTGGAGTCTTCTTTGGAGTTTTCAGACTCTCTAAACTATGAAAACACCGTCGAGCATGTACTAGTTCGGGCTCGTAAAATCCACGAATCCGTGCTTTATCAAGCATTTTTCTTTCTTTTCTTCGAGCTTGCCAAAAATGAATATGGTCCCGAGTTTGCTTTCTTGGACTCGTTAAATATTTACAAGAAAGAGGGGAAGGGAAGTTCATTCACATGTTTTTTACATCATGGCAGCAAGTCTTGTTTCCTTGAACAAAGCACCAATTTTGAGTCTATCAACAGTTGGGTCCTAGTATTTTGACCTTATCCTGATTCCAATTATATGGGGAATCTGTCAATGTCTCCTACATTGCAGATTGGTTTCATTGGTCCTTTTGTGTCGAAAGATTCCTAAGTCACGTTTGTGTCGTGCTCATTGTTCAAGGATTAAACCTTTGTCGGCCATTCTGCAGTTGCCTTGACCTTTTCTGTTGGCCATTCCCTAGTATCCATTCATTACATCATGTCTTCAGCGTTCCTTGTCGTGAAATTCAGTACCAATTCCAGATCCAATTAGTCTTTGACTTACCTCGTGTTGGATGATGAAGGATGCCTTAATGTCTTCCTTCCAACAGATCTCTTCCTATCGACTGCAACACATCTTGATCTGGGAATGAGATTTAGATTTTTATGACAGTACCTTGGGGATTGTTGTCATCAGTGGCAATTTTCCTTGCTATTGGGTAGTGGGGATACCTTAATGTCTCCTACTAGATGGATTCTTCAAATGTTCTACTTCAAGTCCTTGTAATCACACTTATTAGAATGTACTAGGTACCTTGGGGACCATTTTCATTTATGGTGGTTTCCCTTGTGTTTGTTAATGGTTTTCATTATTGACCAGTAATCAAATGGTTTCCTCCATGTTCGACTTTAGCTCCTTTATTCGCATGGTTAGGATTCATACCTTTTTTGGGCGGTTTGGATTGAAGACCTTGGGTCGACAGTAGCATCTTCATTTTTTCTATTGCCCAAGTTGCGCAAGACCTTGTTACACTTTATATGACATTTTCCTGAGACATAGATCCATCTTGTATTTTTTGTGGCTATGATCGATTGCTGAGCATGGATCCACCTTATTCATTTGTGGCCATGGCTCCTTTAGATTTGATACGGTGCCTTTTTGCATATTGAGCGACCATGATAGTTTCATCAGTTATACATATGTTGGATCCGCCTTATTTCTTTATGGAGATGTTTTGTATATGGACTTGTATGTCCCAGAGATCTGTTCTTCTGACATTTATCTCTCTTACAAGTACCTTTGTTTGAGCCTTTCAATCTTGGATTCTCTGCTCTCTCCATACTCAGATGTTTCCTTTATAATGTATTTCGGCTATCGTCTCCCCCTCTAACCTCACACATTAGGGGGAATTTTTTATAGCTCAAAATGACACTTCTCTGACTGTGACCACTTTCCCATGATTCCGTCGCATGTCGACACTTCCATGACGACACTTCATGAAAGTCACTGAAAAAACACCTAAATTGGAGGACCTAAATCTTGAGTTTTGTAAATCTATTTGACCTCATCTATGCACCATTGGAAATATATTTATGTTAGATAAAACTTTCTAGAAGACACCAAAGTCTGAAAATGCCTAGAAATACCCTAAAATTGAGTTTTTTTGTCTATACACGACTTGCCTTAAGGCAAACTCACATATGATACGCGATTTGCTCTCTATAGTACCCGCGTATGCTATGTATATGTGAATTTATATACTAGAAACCCACGTATACTTTTCGTATACGCGACTATCTAGTTATGCAACCTGTGTATGCCTTTTAAAAATGTGAAAAACACGCCTTTTGAAATTCAGGTAGTTTGGGTAGTTATGCAACTGACTCCTTCAGTTGTAACTACTTTGTCTTCGCCCATAACTCTTCCTTAACCATATAAATAGAGGTAGGGAGGTCCATGAGAGGGGAATTTAATTTTTGCATTGTTATGCTGGAGGATTTGGAGCTCTCTTTTCCCACACCTTTGCCCTGGCGGTCATCCCCTTGTGTTGCAGAGCTTGGAGGCTGAGTTCTTTGGAGAAGAGAAGCAACAGAATTGGATCAAGGTTTCGTGAGGTGCCGAAATTGAAGAGAAGGTATACTTGTACTTGTTTTCAAGATTAATAAAGATGTGATGTCCTTCTTCTTCTCCAAATCATTGTTCAATGTGTGATTGGATTTCTGTTTATGATCATATGATGATGTTATTCAGATCATTAGTTCATGCTTATTTGATTATGATTGTTTTATATGTGGTCATAATGGTTTGAGGAAGGTATATTTCGTTTTGCAGGTCTCGTCGAGCAAGAGGAACAAGGAGAAGGGCTAGAGAAAGCTTGGACTAGCCTTCAGTTAATCAGGTGTGGAACTTTCTTATCTCTAAATCTTACTTATATATACTTGCTGAACATTGTGCATCTCTCTTTCAACCCCAATATGTTGATGGCCTCTTAAACCCTAGCCATATGATACTTTCCTTTACAACAATATACAGTATCTCATCGGTTATTCGATGTTCAATGCCTAGCAGTTATTGTCGGATTTCATGTCAATCCGACAAATTTACCGTGGCTCTGACAATATATTGTCGTAGGAAATACGACAACATTTTCGTAGGATATTTGACGGCCTTGCCGTAGGAAATCCGACGGCCTTGCCATAGGAAATATGACGGCATTGCCATAGGAAATCCGATGGCATTGTCGTAGGAAATTCGATGGTCTTGCCATAGGAAATATGATAGTCTTAGCTTGGCATCGAATATCCAACATTACGCCACCAACGACAAAAAAAATGTTGTCAAATCTATTATATTTTAAACATTAAGCTAGCATCTCATTAGGATCTTTAACTGAGAGATCAACAAGCACAAAAATAAAACACAAGAGACAATGAACATAGTGTTTTTCCTCAGGGAAACCATAAATGGAGAAAATCCCGCAACTTCCTTAGAGATAGAATCAGCACCAAAGTGAAACCAAAAAATAGTAAGATGATCTCCCGACAGCAGCAACCTCTTTCTTCCTTTCCCTAGTGTCTTTCTCTTCCTCAGCTATGTGCTACAACTGAGTGTGAGTGAGTGTGTGATAAATAGAGAGGCTAGCTCTCTATTTATACTAATTCCCAACTTGACTAAACCCAACTAGGGCCAAATTCACTAGGTGAGTCTAATAACCCTAGTGCCCTAGAACTGCGGGGACTTTAACCCTTTGACAATAGGAGAGTTAAGCACCTTGAATTGACATGACTTGTTTACATTATAGAAACTTCCTGATAGGAACATCGGGGCATGACATGACTCAAGTACATTACAAATATATCTTGGAATAAACATCAAGTTACAATACATAAGAAATACAAGTGAATACATTCCGAATTTACAATTACACCAACACTCCCTCTTAACTAGGAAGGTATTCTCTCGACACCATTTATTAGCACAAGTCTTCTTCTCTGTATCATCTGGATCATCATCGAGTCTTCATCATCTTCACCTTCAAGTCATCTCTATCTTCAAGTCACCTTCACCTGGATCTGGATCATCCCTCAATCTGGATTATCTCTGGAGCATCATCTCTAGATCTGGATCATCCCTTGATCTGGATCATCAACATTGAATCTTCATGGGTGCTATCTCATGATTCTTCTTGTCACAGGAAGTTCTACAGAGCTAGCCCTTTTTCATGCTAGTTGTAGGCCTACCCTATGTGTAGGTCTTTTCCAGCACTTATATTTGACCGTAAGTCAGAATGGCCCACCCAACACTTACAACTAATCATGTAGGAACCAATCCTATAATCATATCATAAAGGAAACGCCCAAAATTCACATCTAACCATGTGGGAACACCTCCCACAACCCTATCAAAAAGGCCCAGCACTCACATCCATCAACCAATGTCGGAAAGGCTCAGCACTTACACTTGGCCATGCGAGGAACCAATCCTCCATGCGAAAAGGCTCTGCACTTACATCTAACAACCAATGTTAGAAAGGATCAACACTTATATTCGACCATTCAAGGAACCAATCCTTCATGCCGAAAGGGCTCTGCACTTACATCTAACAACCAATGTCAGAAGGATGTGCACTCACATCTGATCTTGTAGGAACCAATCCTACAGTCATATCAGAATGGCCCCCAGTCCTAGACTGAGCTACCTGGTAACTGACCAGACGCCTCCATTCCAAGAATGGCATTTAGCACTTACTTTTGATCATGTAGGAACCAATCCTATAGTCACATCAGAATGGCTCAGCACTCACATCTGACATTGAAGGAACCAATCCTCTCACCATGAAAGAATGGCTCAGCCCTTACATCTGACCATTGAAGGAACCAATCCTCTCACCATGTTAGAATGGATTTGGGTGTCATCATTTTCCCTTGGAGGAAACCTCAATCTAGAGAACACCAAGCTTCTCCTTGAAGTACTCAAACTTCACCCTATTCAATGGCTTTGTCAACACATCAGCTATCTATTCCTCTGTTGCAACATACTAGAGCTTCACTGCTCCCTCTGTACCATATCCGTGATATAGTGATACTTGATCTCGATATGCTTCGAATCGTGATGGAACACTAGATTCTTTGACAAATTCATGCAACTCTGGTTGTCACAATGTATACAAATAGAATCCATCTAGAGATCAAATAAATCAGACAGTAGCTTCTATAGCCATACTACCTCACAACTAGCTGAACAAGCTGTGACATACTCTGCTTTAGCTGTACTCAGTGCCACGTAGGACTTCTTCCTGCTAAACCAAGAGATCACAACCGATCCCATAGTAAAGCAAGAACTTGAGGTGCTCTTCCTATCGATGGCACTTCCTATCCAATCTAAATCAACATAACCCTCCAGGTTAATCTTCTTATTTGCCTCATACTTGATCCCATAATCAATTGTACACCTCAAGTACCTCAGAATATGCTTTGCAGCAATAAATTGAACATGTCTCGGATCTGTCAGGAACTGGATCAAGGTTTTCATAGCAAAGAAAATGTTTGGTCTCATGTTCATCAGGTACATTAAGGACCCAATCATCTGATGATACATCATAGCATCAACCATATCTGATGAAGCATCACTCAATAGCTTCAAGTTCGATGCCATAGGTGTGGTTATGGCCTTGTAGTCCATCATCTTGAACCTCTTTAGGATCTCTACTGCATACTTCCCTTGTCCGAGGGAGATTCCATCCGCATTCTGCTACACTTCCATGCCTAGAAAATAATGCATCATACCCAAGTCCTTCATTTTGAACTCGGTAGCAAGCTTTCTCTTTGTATCAAAAATCAACCCATCCATACCTGTTACAAATAGATCATCTAAATACAGTAGAAGCATCACTGGGTTTCCATATTCAACCTTGTAGTAAAGGTTGGAATCTGCTTTACTCTTGGTAAAGACCAAACTGGATAGAAAGCTGTCAATTCTTCCATACCATGTCCTGGGTGCCTGTTTCAAACCGTACAGGGATTTCTTCAATCTGCACACATAAGACTCCCTGTCATGTGTCTCAAAACTGAGTGGTTGTTCTACCTACACTTCCTCTTCAACTACACCATTCAAGAAAGCAGTCTTGACATCCATTAGGTGTATCTTCCATTTCATTACTGCAGCCAAAGCAAGTACTGATATGATGGAAGTGTATCTGGCTACAGGTGCAAAGGTTTCTTCATAATCTATTCCTTCCTTCTGTGAGAAGCCATGAGCCACAAATCTTGTTTTATATTTCTCTATGCTACCATTTGCAGCATGCTTGATCTTGTAGATCCATTTGGAAGTTACAACTGGATTCCCTTCTAGTATTGGGACAACATCCCAAACATCGTTCACGATCGATTGACATTCTTCGATCATAGCATCCTTCCATTCTTTCCATTCTTCCACTTATTCATAGTTGGAAGGTTCTTCATTGATAAATTTACGTAGTAAAGCTACATATCCGGAGCAACATCTGGTTCTCTTTCTTTCTCTATGATTCTCTTCTGGAGCCCCATTTCTTTTCGCACCTTGGATAATTTCTCGTACCCAAGCAGGTTTCCTCTTGTGAGGATTCTTCTCCTTAGATGGATCTATAGGTCTTTGTGGTTCTTCAAATTCTTGATCTTCTTCTTGAGTTTCTTCATTCATGGTTGTATCATGAATTATGGGTGCTTCTGCTTCTTCAGTATCTTCAACAGGTCTCTTTATGTATTTGTTGTAAGTTATGTCTTTATCAAATGTTACATCCCTATTGATGTTGATCTTCTTGAATCCTGGGAAGTATATTCTGTAATCCTTCGAGCTTTCAGAGTATCCCACAAATATACCCTTCTTTCCTGAAGGATCTAGTTTTGTTCTCTTCTCTTTTGGAATGTGTATGAACACTGGGCAACTGAATATTCTGAGATGACTGACTTCTGGTTTCTTGCTAGAGAAAACTTCTTCAGGAGTCTTGTTCTTGAGTACTCTATGTGGAGTATGGTTCTATACATACACTGCTATTCTATCTGCTTCTGCCCATAGATTCATAGGAAGATCTTGATCATGAAGCATTGCTCTTGCAACTTCCATGATAGTTCTATTCTTCCTTTCTGCAACCTCATTCTGTTGTGGATTATAAGGAGTGTACAACTCCCTCTTAATCCCTAATTCTTTGCATAAGTCTTTTAATTCATTTGATGTGAATTCTCCGCCATTATCTGATTGAAAGGTCTTGATATTATTTTCTATGTGGTTCTCGATCAAGGCTTTGAATTCCTTGAACTTGCTGAAAACTTCATCTTTATTCTTCATGAACTAAATCCATGTCTTCCCAGAAAAGTCATGAATGAAAGAAACATAGTATACATACCTGCTTAGTGAACTTGATGACATTGGTCCGCATACATCAGAGTGGATGATTTCCAATATTCCTTTTCCCTTGCTCTCACTACTTGGAAATATCTTCTTTGTATTCTTTCCTTTCATACATCCTTTGCAGACCCCTTTATGTTTTGCTTGAATTTCTAGAAGACCTTCAATAGCTTTGCTTGCAAGTGGTAGTTCTATGTAATGGAAATGTCCAAGTCTTCTATGCCAAAGTTCATTTGGCTCTACTATGTCATGGACCAAAGCTTGTTCTGGATGTCCCTTCAGTTTGTATAAACCTCCTTCTTGGTCTCCAATCACTATTGCATCATCAATAGTCTTTCCTCTTGGCCACATGAGGACTTGTCCATCTACAAATGCAACCCTCATGCCTTTTGCATCCAATGCTGATATGGATAGAAGATTGTTCTTTAGTCCTGGTACAAACAAGACATCCTTCATTTTCATAGACTTTCCAGAGTCTAGCTTGTAGGAGGATTCACCACTACCCTTTATGGGATATTGGTAGTCATCCCCAAGTTTCACCTTATGGGGTGAATTATGCTCGAATAGTTTCTAAAAGGATTCCTTGAAACCTGTCATGTGCTTGGAAGCCCCACTATCAATAAGCCAATCTTTGCTTCCATGAGTGATAGTTCCCATGAGAGTGGAGATCAGAACATATTCATCTTCACTTGAAGAGTCTTCACTTTCTTGTTTTACTCTCTTCCTGGGAGGATCATCATCCTCAGCAGTGTGAGCATGATGTCTTATTTTGGATTTCTTCTTTTTCTTGGATCCATTCTTATTCATGGGACAATTTCTATCAAAGTGTCCTATTTCATCGCATGTATAACATCTAAGTTTGGATGGATCCCTTCTTACAAGATTGTTTTTCTGATCAGAATGCTTACCTTGGTGATGCTGATTTTCCCTTCTTCCTTTCTTGGAGTGTACTATGAGAGCTTGATCTTCACTTCCCATATTTTCTTCTTGAGCTGCTATCTGAGATTCTTCTTGAGAACATTATTTCCATATCCTACTAAACTTGACAAACTTCTTTCTAGCATAGATTCCTTGGATGAAAGAATCCCTTGACCTAGGGAGGCCATTCAAAGTTATCATCACAATTTCTGCAATCTCCACTTCTTCATCTACTGCTTCTAGTTTTTATTTGATATGGGAGACCCTTGTGAAGTATGACTAGATGGTATCCTCATTCTGGATATTTACATTCTTCAACTAGTTCCTTAGAGTCATCTTTCAATTGATGTTCTTCCCTTCAAACAATTTGGTTAGGGAATCAAACATGGCTTTATGTGTCTTGAGGGAGGACACCTGTGGAATGAGGTGATCCTTGATAGAATCTGCAATGATCCTCTTTTCCATAACCAACTTCTTGTTATGTAAGGCCTGGGCCTCATCTACCTCTGGAATTGGAACCTCCTCATGGATGTAGGAGTCCAACTCATTTTCATCCAGGACCAAGGAGATCCTATACTTCCAGGCTCGGAAGTTATCAGCTCCCTCAAGAGTTTCATCAAGCTTGGTATGATGAGACATCTTAACTAAGAACCTCAAATGGAAATACAAAATATTTAGATCTTACTAGGTCAAGATGTCAGATCTTGATTTGGAGCTGAAATCCTACAGTGCTGGTTCAAGAGTAGATTAGGGTTTTTCTTTTCCAGAGTTTGGTCCAACCAAATGCTTTAAATTTGATCCCTAACTTATATTTTGGGGAGGAAATCAATCCAGGCCTGGGTTCACTAAAAAATTCCACTTCTATGAAAAGCCCTGATTTTCGGCAGCAATGTCGAGTCCAAAACTGAAAAACCTTAGAATTGGATTCTTCTTTGACAGAAAGATGCACCCTAGGGAGGAGAGTTATTCCACCCTACTTTTTTTGAAAATATATGGAGAGATATCCACAAAATAGGAAGCCCTAGTTCCCACAGTTGCATAGTGTCTTCTTCTCAGGTTAGCTCTGATACCATGTTAGATTTTAAACATTAAGCTAGCATTTCATTAGGATGTTTAACTGAGAGAACAACAAGCACAACAATCAAACACAAGAGACAATGAACACAGTTTTTTTCCTTGGGGAAACCATAAATGGAGAAAACCCCTCAACTTCCTCAGAGATATAATCAGCACAAAAGTGAAACTGAAAAATAGTAAGATGATCTCCTGACAGTAGTAACCTCTTTCTTCCTTGCCCCAGTGTCTTTCTCTTCCTCGGCTATGTGCTACAACTAAGTGTGAGTGAGTGTGTGATAAATAGAGAGGATAGCTCTCTATTTATACTAATTCCCAACTTGACTAAGCCCAACTAGGGCTGAATTCACTAGGTGAGTCTAATAACCCTAGTTCCCCTGGAACTTTGAAGACTTTAACCCTTAGACAATAGGAGAGTTAACCACCTTGACTTGACATGAGTTGTTTACATTATAGAAACTTCCCTATAGGAACATCGGGGCATGACATGACTCATGTACATTACAAATACATCCCGGAATAAACATTGGGTTACAATACATAAGAAATACAAGTAAATACATTCCAAAGTTACAATTACATCAACAGATACCCGACAGGTTATTGTCAAATTTCAGACATGGCAGCTGTCGAATTTTGGGCTCAAATTATGTTGGGAAACAATCTCTGTCAAAAATTGAAGAGAAGAAATCTCCCCAGAAAGTCTCATTGTGAGAATATTATCAATATCGGATCAAAGGTATTGGTGAATCAAGCTAGAAGCTTGACTCTGGAACTTGCATGAATATGGAGGAAGTGCTATATGTACCAAGTTTGAAAATGAACTTACTTTCCATCTCAGATCTAGATAAGAAAGGATATGGAGTTTCTTTTATATATGGACAAGTACTAACATGTCCCAAAGGAAAGAACTTGAAGATGGTGTGGTCATTGGAGAAGAATAAGGAGGACTATATAAAATCAAAGGACATCTAGAGCCAACCCTTGTCCATGACACTACAAGCTCAAGTGAATTATGGCATAGAAGGATTTTGCACATTAACTACAAAGCATTACCCTATGTGAGCAAGGTGGTAACTGTGTTACCAGATATGAAGATTGATCATGAGGGTACTTGCAAAGGATGTGCAAGTGGAAATAATATAAAGAATCCCTTTCTGAAAAGTGAAACAAAGACTGAAGGTACATTAGAACTAATTCACTCTGATGTGTGTGGCCCTATTCCCTCTATATCCTTAAGTGGATATGAATATTATGTCACATTTATTAATGAATATTCAAGAAATACTTGGATATACTTCTTGAAAAACAAGATTGAAGTGTTCGGGAAATTCAAGGAATTCAAAGGCTTGATAGAGAACCACTCAGAAAAGAGAATTAAGACACAAAGATCAGATAATGGTGGAGGATACACTTCAAATGAATTTGAAGCATTCTGTAAGGAGGAATGAATCAAGAGGGAACTAACCACTCCCTATAATCCCCAAAAAAATGGTGGTGTGGAAAGAAAGAATAGAACTATTATAGAAGTAGTGAAGACCATGATCCATGACCAAGACCGCCCTATGCATCTATGGACTGAAGCAGAAAGAAAAACTATATATGTGTAGAATATATTATCTCACAGTGCTATTGGATTCAAGGTTCCTAAATAGATGTATATAGGAAAGAAACCTGAAGTGATCCATCTCAAGATATATGGTTTTCATGTATATTTGCATATTCCAAAAGAGAAGTGAACCAAATTGCATCCTTCTAGATAGAAGGGAATATTTGTAGGATACTGTGAAGTCTCCAAATCCTTTAGGATATACATCTTAGTATTTCATCATATTGAGATTATTAGGGATGTAACTTTTTATGAAGAGATAACTCTTAATAAATTAGAAGGTGTCTGCTTGAATAAGTACATGAAGAGGATGTACCTCCCAGAAGGATAAAAGTTGAACCCTCTCTTGAAATAGTAGCATCAGAATATCATGACATGGTAGAACCTCAGGATCCCCCTACTATGGATATCTCTTGAAAGAGAAAACCTTCTTGGGTAAGAGAAATCATACAAGAAGTAGAGATATATGGAGCTCCAGAAGGCTCCAGAAGGACCAGAAAAAGATCAAATCCATATTCCAGTTATGCAGCTTTGATGTGTGATCTTGTAGATAAGAAACCCTCTAGTTATGAGGAAGATTCTCAAAAGAAAGAGTGGGTTGAAGAAATGACGGAAGAATAACAGTCAATCATGAAGAATTATGTTTGGGATATAGTTCCCAAACCAGAAAATGTTGATGTATTTGTAAGTTTAGAATGTATTCATCTGTATATCTTATGTATTGTACCCTAATGTTCATTCTAGGATGTGTCTGTCATGCCTCGATGTTCTGATTGAGAGTTTCTATAATGTAAACAAGTCATGTCAAGTCATTGTGGGTAACCCTCCTATTGGTCAAGGGTTAAAGACCCCGCAGTTGTGGGGCCCTAGGGTTATTAGAATATACTAGAGAAGTCGACCCTAGGTGAGTCATTGTAAGCTGGGGAAATAGTCCCCATCGTTGTGTTAAGGATAACCCTCCTTGTTGGACAGAGGAGGAAAAGTCCCCACAAGTTGTGGGGCACTAGGGTTATTAGACACTCCTAGAGATGTCAGATCTAGTCAGTAATTTTTAAGTGAGGCCGACATGTTGGAGTGGGATTCAAGTGAATGAAAGAATATAAATAGAGAGTGAGCCTCTCTATTTATCACACACACACTCACTCATTGGGGTTCATGAGTGAGAGAGAAGTTGCTGGGATTAGAGAGAGAGACTACTGCTGTCGAGAGATCATCTTTATGTTTTTGGGTTTTAGTTTTGGTGCTGATTTTATCTTTGAGGAAGTTGTGGGGTTTTATCCTTTATGGTTTCCTTGACGAAAATTCTTTGTGTCTCTTGTCTCTTGTGTTTTATTGCTGTGCATGTTATTCTCTCAGTTAAAGATCCTAAGATCATAATGCTAGCTTGAATAATAAAAATATAACATGGTATCAGAGCTAATGTGAGAATAAGACACTGTGCAGCTGTAGAAGCTATGGATTCTTACTTTTTGGGTCTCTCTCCACAATCCATCATCAAAAATACGCTAGGCTGACTCTCTATTGAAGGCCGCATCTTTCTGTTGAAGCGAAATTCAATTCCTAGAATTTTCAGTTTTTGGTGTGGGATATTAGGGATTCTTACAGAAGAGGAATTTTTGAGTGAGCCCGACATTGGATTGATATCCTCATCAAAATCAAATTTTAGAGACCTGGGTCGATATTTATGGTTGGGTGAAACTTCAGGAAAGTCAAACCCTAGTTTGACCTCGAGCTGGAAAAACCCTAAAATACTAAAACTGATATGTTTGGGTAGATTCAGTATATATCAATATTGGAGAAGGATAAAGATCTAAACATTTCACATGCCGACGATAAATTCCTGATTTACACTATGTCAAAACTTCAGCCTTGTATTCTCTATATTCTAGGATCTATGATCCCTCCAATTTAGGGTTCCAGCCTCTTCCAGGATTCCTCCCTAAACAAGACACTTGGGGTGAATTGGTATATCTCGGGCTACAAAGGTCCAAATGAAATTTATGAAGATGTTCCAGAAAGGGAATGGATTGTAACTTTGGTGGTCTAAGTTTTAGTCCTAGAAGATGAAACAATGACATGTGGCAGTCCATACAACTTCACTATGTTGAACAGTCCTGAAACAGGTGACCTTGGGAAAACGATCATAAGTCCCAATTGGTGAAACCAATTCTGATGAAACCTATGGTGTTGGAAGAGGGACATATGAGGATACCATAGTGTGAAGTTTTATACATATAAGAGTATTAATTATCGATATACCATAGAAACAGTAGAAGGATTTTCTACAGAAGAAATTGGTAATCTAGGGCTTCCTGTTCCGGGATCTTCCCTCCACTATTTTCGGAAAAAGGAGTACATTGGATAGCTCGGATTTAAGAGATATATCTTTCTATCCAATCAAATCTAAAATATTCCAAGTTTTTAAAATAATGTTTTCTTTAACAAACCCTAGATTAGCTAGCTCCAGAACCGGGACGGACACATCAAATCGGTAAGATCTAATCTTTTGCTATTTTCATTTGAGGTTCTCATTTAAAAGTGATCTATCACATCAGCTTGATGATAATATTGGTGAAGTTGACAACTTCCAAGAATTTAATTGTATGATCTCTCTGAAGAAAATCAATTGGACACCTACATGAGTAGAGAGGTTCCAATTCCAGAGGGAGATGAGGCTAAAAACCTTACATAAGAAGAACTTGGTCAAGGCCATGAAGATCATTGCTGATTCAATCATGGATCACCTTGTACCACAAGTGTCTTCCCTAAAGACACCGAAGATGTTTAATTCCTTGAACAAGCTATTTAAAGGGAAGAACATAAATCAGAATATGACTTTGAGAAAACAGTTGAAGAATGTGAATATCCAGAATGCACAGACCATATAGTCATACTTTACAAGGGTCTCTCAAATCAAAGAACAACTTGTAGCAGTAGAAGAAGAAGTGGAAAATGCAGAAGTGGTGATAGCCATCTTGAATGGCCTCCCAAGATCATGAGATTCATTCATTCAAGGAATGTGTGGTGAAAGGAAGTGATTAATTTTTGTAGACTCTGGGAAGAAGAAGAAGCTTGACTCATAATAAGAGAAGAGAATATGGGAGCAAGTGAAGATCAAGCTTGCACCATCCAAAGAAGATCCCTCAAGCGATGAGGAATAAGAAGGAATCAAATCTCGAAGAACCTCTTATCCATCTTATCATTTGGATAAGAAACAATTCTATTATGAATGGAGACGATGATGAAGTTGAAGGATCAAGAAGGAATCTACCCATGAAACAAATAAAAATAAGTATTCAATTGTCATTTCATGATATTGTTTTGTTATGCATTTTTTTATATTTAGTTAATGTATTGTGCATGATAGAATGTTTGCATTAATGACAGTATACTACTAATATGCATGTGATGGGTAAGTAGCTCATGGTGCTATACAACTCTCCATTGCTACTTATCTAGAATGAAACCTCTTTGCTAACATATTGGATTAGTGCACAATCTCAATGTTGTCCTGGTAGAGATGGAAGGCATCTAGAAATTTTCCATGAGATATGGATGAATGTTGTATTGGATACAATAGTTGCATGATCATATATTTATGGATAAGAGTTTTCCATTATGAATATTCCTTATGAAATGTTTCTTACCATACTAATGCATTTGACTTGTAGGAAAGATCGCGTAAAATCGCCTACAAGAAAAGAAGGATGAGACTTGTTCCGAAGAACAAGTGACGATAGTTCAAGATGAAGAATAATATGATGAATGTAGTTACATGATTGATGTAGAACCTTCCAGCCATGAAGAAGTAACCAAGAATAAAGGGAAGATCAGTTCAAGAAGAATGATGTCTAGGATGTAGTATTGATACATGAAGGGAAGTTCATAGTTCCATCATGAAGTAGATGGAAACATCGTGGGATACAAGGAAAGATTCGTAGCGCGAGGCCTCTCAAGAAAAGAAGGCATAGACTACGAAGATACATTTGTAGCAACTGCAAATGAAGTCACATGATAGGAAGAATCATGTGTGCAAATGAAACAAAGCCTTGTACGAGCTCAGAAGACACCTATGGGATAACACATACATGAGGGGCTTGATGAAGATTTGAACCTTTTCCACAAGGTTGAAGATGCTATAGAGGATGACAAGCTCACATATGGGTGCGAGAAGAACATTTGAAAAATTTAAAGATATAGGAACTTGGTATCCAGTGATCCTAGATGGATACATAGAATATTAATAGCAAAGGAAGCTACTTGTCACTCTGGTACATGATGTTTTAGTTCATAGAGTACGAAAGACAGAGGGAGTATGATGCTTCAAAGGGAGTGACTGCAGAAGATCCTGAGGTTCGACATGGTACGACATGATGGATAGATTACTGATGACTCTAGGCTTTACTGAGAGTAAAGTGGATTCCAACCTTTGCTTCAAGGTTGAAGGTAGAAGACCAGTGATGCTCCTGTTATTTGTCGATGCACTATTTTCTAGGCATGAAGGTGTGGCATAATGCAGATGGAATATTCCTTGGACAAGGGAAGTATGTAGTAGAGATCTTGAAGAGGTTTGGGATGATGGACTGCAAGGCCATGACCACACCTATGCCATCAAACCTGAAGCTATTGAGTGATGCTTCATCAGAAGTGATTAATGCTACAATGTATCGTTAGATGGTTGGGTCCTTGATGTACCTGATGAACACAAGACTAGATGTTTGCTTTGCTGTGAACACCTTGAGCCAATTTCTGACAGATCTAATACATGTTGACTTGATTGCTGCAAAGCATATTCTGAGGAACCTGAGGGGTACAGTTGATTATGGGCTCAAGTATGAGGTGAAACAAAAGATTAACCTGGAAGGTTATGTTGATTCAGATTGGGCAGGAAGTTCCATCGATAGGAAGAGCACTTTAGGTTGTTGCTTAAGTGTGGGATCAGGTGTGATCTCTTGGTTTAGCAAGAATCAGTCTTGTGTGGCACTGAGTATAGCTGAAGCAGAGTATGTTGTAGCTTGTTCATCTAGTTGTGAGGTAGTATGGCTAAGCAAGCTACTGTCTGATTTATTTGATCTCCAGTTGGATGCTACTTGTATATATTGTGACAACTAGAGTTTTGTGAAGTTGTCAGAGAACCGAGTGTTCCATGACAAGTAGAAGCATATCGAGATCAAGTATCACTATATCAAGGATATGGTGCAAATAGGAGTAGTGAAGCTCCAGTATGTTGCAACGGATGAACAAATAGATGATGTGTATATGAAGCCATTAGCTAGAGTGAAGTTTGAATACTTTAGGGAGAAGCTTGGTGTTCTCTAGATCGAGGTTCCTTCCAATGGGAAGTGATGAGTCCATGAGCCATTCTAACATGGGGAGAGGATTGGTTCCTTCCATGGTCAGATGTAAGGGCTGAGCCATTCTGTCAATGTGAGAGAATTGGTTCCTTCCATGTCAAGTATGAGTGCTGAGCCATTCTCAGTGACTATAGGATTGGTTCCTACATGATTAGATATAAGGGCTATTGCCATTCTTGGAATGGAGGTGCCAGGTCAATTACCAAGAATACTCTGTCTAGGACTAAGGGCCATTTTGATATGAATGTGGGATGTGTTCCCACATGATCAGATATGAGTGCATGGAAATTCTGATGTGATTGAGGGATGTGTTCCCACTTGATCATATATAAGGGTTGATGCCATTCTCTTAGAGAATGGAGGAACTTGGTCATTTACCAGGAACCCTCAACCTGGGGTTGATAGCCTTTCCAGCAAGATTGTAGGATGTGTTCCCGCATGGTTGGATGTAAGTGCAGAGCCTTTCTAGCAAGGTTGTAGGATGTGTTCCTGCATGGTTGGATGTAAGTGTAGAGCCTTTCTAGCAAGGTTGCAGGATATGTTCCCGCATGGTTGGATGTAAGTACAGAGCCTTTCTAGCAAGATTGCAGAATGTGTTCCCGCATGGTTGGATATAAGTGTAGAGCCTTTCTAGCAAGGTTGCAGGATGTGTTCCTGCATGGCTATATGTAAGTGCAGAGCCCTTATAGCAAGGTTGCAGGATGTGTTGCTGCATGGCTAGATATAAGTGCTGAGCCTTTTCGATAGGGTTGTGGGATGTGTTCCTGCATGATCGGATGTGAGTGCTAGGCCTTTCTGACAAAGTTGTGGGATGTGTTCCTGCATGGTCAAATGTGAGTGTTGGGCATGCCTTTCTGACATGGTGTTGGATGTGTTCCTCTCATGGTTAGATATAAGTGATGGATGGGACATTCTAACTTAGGGTCAGATATAAGCACTAAAGAAGACCTACATGGAGGTTAGGCCTACAACCAACATGGAAAAGGGCTGGCTCTATAGAAATTCCTGTGACAAGAAGAATCATGAGATATCACCCGTGATGATGATCCAATAGTGATGATCCAGATCCAGTGATGATCAAGATGCAATGATGATGATCCAAATTCAGTGATAATCTAGATCTAGTAATGATGATCCAAATCCAGTGATGATTATCCAGATCAAGTGATGATCCAAATCCCATGATGATGATCCAGATCCAGTGATGATGATCCAGATTGAGTGATGATCTAGATCTAGTGATGATGATCCAAATCGAGTGATGATCTAGATCCAGATGAATATGTCTTGAAGATGAAGATGACGAGAACTTGACGATGATACAGAGAAGAAGACTTGTGCTGATTACTTGTGTCAAGAGAATACCTTGCTAGTTAAGAGGGAGTGTTGATGTATTTATAAATTTGGAATGTATTCATCTATATATCTTATGTATTGTACCCCAATTTTTATTCTGAGATGTGTCTATCATGCCCCGATGTTTCGATCAGGAGTTTCTATAATGTAAACAAGTAATGTTAAGTCATTGTGGGTAACCCTCCTATTGGTCAAGGGTTAAAGTCCTCACAGTTATGGGTCCCTAGGGTTATTAGACTATCCTAGAGAAGTCAACCGTAGGTGAGTCATTGTAAGTTGGGGCAATAGTCACCACCATTTTGTTAAGGATAACCCTCCTTGTTCGACAGAGGAGGCAAAGTCCCCACAAGTTGTGGGGCACTAGGGTTATTAGACACTCCTAGAGATGTTGGCTCTAATAAGTAATTGTTAAGTGAGGCCGACTTGTTGGAGTGGGATTCAAGTGAACAAAATAATATAAATAGAGAGTGAGCCTCTCTATTTATCACACACACACTCACTCATTAGGATGCATGAGTGAGATAGAAGTTGCTGGGATCATAGATAGAGACTACTGCTATTGAGAGATCATCTTTATGTTTTCGGGTTTTACTTTTGGTGATAATTCTATCTCTGAGGAAGTTTCAGGGTTTTATCCTTTATGGTTTCCCCAAGGAAAATTCTTTGTGTCTCTTGTCTCTTGTGTTTTATTGCTGTACATGTTATTCTCTCAGTTAAAGATCCTAAGATCACAATGCTAGCTTGAATGATAAAAATATAACAGAAAATAAGAGTCTGGTATCTTTGAAATGGATCTACAAGATAAAACTTTGCTACTAATGGAAGTATTGAAAAGTACAAAGCAATATTTGTGGCTAGAGTATTCTCACAGAAAGAGGGTATCAATTATGAAGAGACATTTTCTCCAGTAGCAAGGTACACTTCCATCAGAACTATCATTTCACTTGCTTCCATGATGAAGTGGGACTTACACCAGATGGATGTAAAGAGAACCTTCCTTAATGGTGTGATTGAGGAAGAGGTTTACATCAAACAACCATAAGGATTTGAATTCAGAGATAGAGAGACTCATGTATGAAAGTTGAAAAAGGATCTGTATGGACTAAAGGAAGCTCATGGAGCTTGGTATGGTAGAATAGATAGCTTCTTGAAAAGAAAGGTCTTTACCAAGAGTAAAGATAATCCTAAAATTTATATGAAGATCATGGATGATGAACCAGTCATACTATTTTTGTATGTGGATGATCTATTTTTGACTAGAAATGAGAAACAGATCAAGGATTGAAATAAGAAGCTAGTTGAAGAATTCGAGATGAAAGATATTGGATTGATCCATTATTTCCTAGGGTTGGAAGCGTGGAAAATCCTAGAAGGAATCTTTCTGAATCAGGGAAAGTATGTAGTAGAAATATTGAAAAGATTTGATATGTTGGATTGTAAATCCATGGCCACACCCATGGAGACCAACTTGAAATTATTGTTTGATGAGACATTAGAGTTAGTGGATATGACTTAGTATAGAAAAAGTATTGGATCATTAATGTATCAGATGCATAGAAGGACAAATATATGCTTTGCAGTGAACACATTAAGTTAGTATCTAGTTAAACCTAGATGGGTTCACTTGATAATTGCAAAGCATGTGGTGACATACCTTAAAGGTATGATAAATTTGGGACTCTACTATGGGAGAGATCATGACTATAGATTGTATGGATATAAAGATACTGATTGGGAAGGAAGTGTCATAGATTGGAAGAGCACTTCATGTGGATGTTATTTCCTAGGATCTACCATGATCTCATGGTTTGGTAAGGAAAAATTGAGTGTTGCTCCTAGTACAACTGAAGCATAGTATATTGCATCTTGCTTCGCTTGTTGTGAAGCAATATGGGTTCAAAAGTTGATGTCAGGATTATTTGACATGGAGCTGGACACCATAGTAATTCTGTGTGACAACTAGAGTTGTATGAATATGACAAATATTTCAGTGTTCCATGAAAAAATGAACCAAATAGAAATCATATATTTTTATATAAAGGATATGTTACAAAAGGGAGCTATAAAGATCCAGTGTGTGAGTACCAATGAGAAATTTGTTTATGTACTGACCAATCCTCTATCTCAAGTGAAATTTGAATATTTCTATGACTAGATTGGTGTAGTTCGAAAATACTTTGCTCAGAAGGAGGAATAGTGATGGGACTACAGATGATGAAGATATGGACCTTCTTCAAAAAGGAGGAACAAGTAAAAGATATGGACTCTCCTCAGAAAGGAATAATAGGTCAAAGACATGAACCCTTCTTGGAAAAAGGGGGAGCAGGTTGATAATATGGATCCTCCCAGGAAAGGGGAAGTGATCATGAGAATAACATCGATGATGGATATTAGTTGTGGATACCATAGGATAACACTTACTCAAGAGTGGTCCTAACCTTTGTGGTATGCATTCTCTATGATGAGTCCTCACGGATGACAAGACTGGCATTTCGTATGCATTTGAGATCCGCTATGTAGATAATACTCTTGTATGGAGAGTATGCCTACATTCATATGTATATTCAATAGAACAACACTTGCTTGGGAGTGGTCCTAATGTGTGTGGTATGGATGCTCTATGATTAGTCCTCACGGACATCATAGTATAACACTTACTTCAGAGTGGTCCTAACATATGTGTTATGGATGTTCTACATTGGGTCTGTAGAAATTCTGACCAGCAATAGATTAATTTCACTCACAACAAATTACAATTGATCATGCAAAATTGTCAACAATGGAGACTGAAAATGGAGCTGTAACACAAAATTATATTAACTCAGTGTACAATAGCCAACCCTGTAATATCATAGGCTGCTGAATAAATAGAATACATGAATAAATCAAATGCATAAGGAGGCATCCAAAACTATCATAAAGCAGGCTTACCCAAAATAAGCAAATCCCCCATAGGTGTAAAAAGCTGATCCCAAATCTGTCATGAGGCTCACGAATTGGCAAGGGTGCATGGGCAAGCTAATGAGTGGTGGAATGGCAGCTCATACATGCTTTTGCATGGAGGAAAGAGTGGAGGATGAAAGGGGAATAAAACAGGTTCACCTCACCTAGTCTTGCTTTCCTTATGTGCTTTAAAAACTAAAAAAGCAGTCAACAAAGAAGAAAAAGTAGAAGGGTGCCTAGGAGGCCAGGAATAAAGTAGATTTGATTCCTAAGGCTTTCCCAAGTGCTACATGAGTCAAGTATGGCAATTTTTACGTCTATGGATAGGCAATTAGGAACTTGAACATGGTGGGACTCATGAACTAGGCAAATAAGACAAAAATAAATGAATTAATGTCTAAGTGGGTAATACTATGGGTTTGATTATTTTAACACCCCCCCTTAAGCCTGACTTTATTAGTAATAAATAAAAAATGTAGGGCCTAGCAACAAGGCTTAGTCACCCTTTACATACTGCAAGTCCATATGAACCAAGGAAAGAGGCAAAACCAACTTGGGAAAATCCTCCCTTAAACATGGACTGTAAAACAAAATTGTAGAATCTTGTCTCCACTCATGCCTTTACAGCATGATCAGCAATCCCCAGCAGTGATTTGAGATTGCTGAAGGTATTCTCACAAAATTATTTGGTGAAGATATCAGCTACTTGTTCTGAAGATGAACAGAAGAGTAGGTGAATGGTGCCATCATGCACAAGCTCTTTGATGTAGTGCATGTGAATCTCAATGTGTCTGGTTCTCTGCTTCTGAACTGGATCTTTGTAGATTCGAATGGTACTCTGGTTATCACAGTAGATGGTAGTTGAGTACTCAGGTTCGAAACCACACTCTCCAAGTAAACCCCGCAACCATAAACACTGAGTTGCTGCATTGACAACTCCTCTGTACTCAGCTTCTGTAGATGAGAGTGCAATGGCACTTTGTTTCTTGCTTGACCAGCTGATTGCCCCTTCTACAAGCATGAACACATAACCTGAAGTGGAATTCCTATCTATGCTATCACCTTCCCAATCACTGTCAGTAAAACCAATTAACTCAAGGTCAGAATTGGCTTTATAGAAAATCCCATGTGTCCTTGTTCCCTGAACAAAGCTAAGGATCCTCTTGGCTGCTTTCCAATGGATCTCATGGGGCTGATCCATGAATCTAGAAGCAACACTGACTGCATAACAAATATCAGGTCAAGTATGTGTCAAATACAATAAACATCCAATCAACTGTCTATACAAAGTGTTGTTTACCATCGGTGGAGAATCATCTTCCTCTAGCTTCACTCCTGAAAGGAAAGGAGTTTTGCTTGCTTTGCAATCTTGCATTCTGAATTTGATCAGAAAATCCAAGGCATATTTGTACTGGTGCACCTTGATTCGAGCTTTGGTTTGAGAAATCTCAAGCCCCAGAAATTGACTTAAGAGCCCCAAATATGTCATGGAGAAGGCTTGGTTCATAGCTCCTTTTAGGGAAGCAATCTCAGCCTGTGAGCTTCCTGTAATGAGGAGGTCATCAACATATAACAAAATGATCATTAATGAACCATTAATTACCTTCATATATACATTCAAATCTGATTTGCACCGAACAAAATTCAGAGATAGCAAGAAGCTATCTATCTTGGCATACCAAGCCCTGGGGGCTTGCTTTAGCCCATACAATGACTTTCTCAACCTACACACAAGAGAATGGTCAGTATAAAAACCTTGGGGCTTCTGCATATATATCTCCTCAGTGAGATCACCATTCAGAAAGTCACATTTTACATCCATATGATGTACCTCCCATTGCCTTGATGCTGCAATGGCTAGAGCTAGCTTGATTGAATCCATCTTTGCCACTGGGGAAAAAGTTTCATTGTAATCAATGCCATGAACCTATGAGTAGCCTTTAGCTACCAATATAGCCTTTTACTTTAGTGGTGAACCATCAGCAGCAAATTTGGTCTTATAGACCCACTTACACTGTACTAGTTTTCTCCCTGGAGGAAGATCCACTAGCTCCCATGTGTTGCTCTTCTGTAGCGAGTTGAAATCCTCATTCATGGAAGCTTTCCATATTGGATATCTTGCTGCTTCTTCATATGTTTTAGGATCATACTCCACCATCAAATAGCATTTTTCAGCAAACTCAGGATCCTTCATGCACAAACCACTCTCAAATTGAGATCTAGTCCTCCTTGGGTCATTGGGATCACCGGCTAACTGTCCTGCTGCATGTAGTGTATTGGATGCCCATTTAGGCCTTGTGGGGCTGTTTGGGTCTGCAATAAACTCATCTCCATCAGAAAAATCATAATCAGCATGTTCAACAAACTCTTTACTTACTTCTTGAAGTTCAGGTGGTGAAGAGGCTTCACCAATTTCCACATCTGCAAGGGGTTCTTCTTCAAACTGAACACACCTTTCAATGAAGGATTTTTTTGTGCTCAAGTTTATCAACTTGTACCCTTTTGAATCTTCAGAGTATCCCACAAAAATACACTCTTGGATTTGGGGCTGCAAAGCCTTCCTCTTCTCTGTCGGGATTCTAGCCCATGCCTTTGAGCCAAAAATCCTGAAATGGGTCACATCTGGCTTGTGCCCACTCCATGCTTCGAAGGGAGTCATGCCATCCAACTGTTTGTGAGGAACCCTAATCTGAATATAGGCTGCACAGTTGATAGCTTCAGCCCAGGACTTTGGTGGCAAAGTTTTGGCCTCCATCATGCATGTTGCCATCTCCTTCAGTGATCTATTCTTCCTCTCTGCAACACCATTCTGCTGTGGTCTGTAGGGGATAGAATGCTGCATCTGAATACCTGCATCTGCAAAATAGTTAATAAACTCAGACTTGACATACTCACCACCATTTTCAGATCTGAGGACCTTGGGTTTTCTTCCACACTGGTTTTCAACCAAAGCCTTGAAGACTTTGAATAGGCCAAAAACTTCTGATTTGTGTTTCATGAAGTGAACCCAACAATACCTGGAAAAATCATCAATAAAGGTCAATGCATATTTGTCCTGACTCATGGACATATGAGGGAATGGGCCAGCAACATCACTGTGAATCAGTTCGAGGGGTGTAGAGGTTCTCTCATGGCTGGCTTTCTCAAATTTGTGCTCTAGGTGTTTTTTGCTAGGATACAACCTTGGCATACTCCTTTGGAAAATTTTATCTTGGGCAACCCTATGACCATATATTTCTCACTAAGATCAGACAAATACTTGTAATTTAAATGGAAAAATATTTCATGCCATAGCTTGCTAGCTTCATTAGCATGGATAAGAAGAGCAGAGGGGTTTGAGTAAGGCAGGAAGTGTGAAAACATGTATACCTTTTGAGCATGATTCGCTACTCCTTTTCCAATGATTCTTCCACTTGAGATTTTTGTGATCTCCACTTCATCTGGTGAGAATGTGACTTTCTTAGGAGACCCAATGTGGGTCATCTGGTACACTGATAGAAGGTTGGAGGCGAGACCAGGGACATACAACACATTGTTGAAGTTATCATGATCAAGATATATCCTTCCTTTGCCTTTATTTTCAGTGAGAGAGTCATCTCCCAGTACAATAGATGGTCCTTTCGACATATCCAGTGAGGAGAAGGCCTCCTCAGTCGAAACCATATGTCTTGAAGCTCCAGAATCTATGATAAAACTGGGTGAGCTTGATGTGCCAGCAACTAGAGCATGAACTCTCTCTCTGTCATCAGAACTTGATCCTCCTTCTCTCTTTTTTGAGCTTTCTGGAAGGGAGATGTCATTCTTCTCTAGGAGATTGGTCAGCATATCAATCTGCTTTTTCATACAAGAGCTTTCAGTGTGATTGCCCTTTGAACAGTATGAGCACTTGTTCATTTCACCTTTGTTTTTCTTCTTCTGGGTATTTTTCTTGGGACCTTGTTGATCCTCTGGAGACTTCTTCTTGTATCTTCCTTTCTCAGGTGGCCTTTTAGCTTTCTTCTTTATTTTTGAATCCACCTTCGAATCTCCAGCAATCAAAGCTTGATCTTTGGATGGTTTGATGGTGCCCATCATCACCAGCTTGTCTTGTTCTTGTGTGAGAGATTCCATGAAATCTGCAAGGCTAGGCATCTTCCAGGTTCGAGCTGTGAGTTTTGTGGCATAGAAGGTCAAAACAAAGACTGAGTAGTCAAGTCCTAGATTTGAGAGGATGGTCAATACGAGCTGATAATCTTTCTTTTCAATACCACACTGTTTCAGCTGCAAAACTAGTGCTTTGAACTTGGAGAAATATAGCTGCAGGGATTCAAAATTACTGGGACTCAGGGAAATTAGATCATTTTCAATCTGGTGTCCCCTCATCTCATCTGTCTTTCCAAAGAGTTCAAAAATTTTCTCCCATACTTTATCCGGTGAAGTTAATCCATCGAGATGGAAAAGGAGGTCTCGGGAAATACTGAGACATAGGAGGCCATAGGCCTCATCTCTCTGATTGTGCCATTTGATATTCTATGCAGCAGGATTAGGCTCTACTTCTGTAGCCATAGTCACCCTGTAGAGGCCTTTCTCTCTCAACAAGATCTCCATCTCTGCTTTCCATTCAAAAAATTTGAAAGGAGTGAGGATAGTTTTCTGTGAATCCATAGCTTTAGAAAATCTGTCCCAGCTGTCAGTAGAAGGCTCCCAGTATTGATGTCGAACCTGCAAATTTTTTTTTGAAGGAGAGTAATAACCTACAATGGCTCTGATACCATGTAGAAATTATGACCAGCAATATATTAATTTCACTCACAACAAATTACAATTGATCATGCAAAATTGTCAACAATGGAGACTGAAAATAGAGTTGTAACACAAAATTATATTAACTCAGTGTACAATAGCCAACCCTGTAATATCATAGGCTGCTGAATAAATAGAATACATGAAGAAATCGAATGCATAAGGAGGCATCCAAAACTAGCATAAAGCAGGCTTACCCAAAATAGGCAAATCTCCCATAGGTGTAAAAAGCTGATCCCAAATCTGTCATGAGGCTCATGAATTGGCAAGGGCGCATGGGAAAGATAATGAGTGGTGGAATGGCAGCTCATACATTCTTTTGCATGGAGGAAAGAGTGGAGGATGAAAGGGGAATAAAACAGGTTCACCTCACCTAGTCTTGCTTTCCTTATGTGCTTTAAAAACTGAAAAAGCAGTCAACAAAGCATAAAAAGTAGAAGGGCGCTTAGGAGGCCAGGAATAAAGTAGATTTGATTCCTAAGGATTTCCCAAGTGCTACATGAGTCAAAGATGGCAATTTTGACTTCTATGGATAGGCAATTAGCAACTTGAACATGGTGGGACTCATGAACTAGGAAAATAAGACAAAAATAAATGAATTAATGTCTAAGTGGGTAATACTATGGGTTTGATTATTCTAATAGGGTCGACATTTTGAATGCGGTCAAGATATTTTCTGCAGATAATACCCTTACATGGTAGAGTATGCCTACACATGAGTGTAAATATCGTACTATAACACTCACTTGGGAGTTGTCCTAACCTCAGTGATAGTTATGGTCTACGATGGGTCCTCCCGGAGGATAGGGCCTGCACCGGGTGCGATCAAGATCTACATTTAGTTGTAGATGATTCATATTATCCATTTCATGGTTCATGATGATGGAGGATTGCATCATCCTTGGAATTATGTTCTAAAGTGATCGGGATTGATCATCATGCAAATAGATCACATGTACTACAGGTAGCATGGTGGTGGATTATCATGTAGATCAAAGTAAAATAGAAAAGGGTCAAGTAGATTGCAGTGTAGCTGAAGAGGATCAAGAAGGATTCAAGTGCTATTGCAAAAGGATTGAAGTGCTACTCCAAAAGGATCGAAAGGATCAAAGTGCTTCTACAAGGGATCAAGAATATCGGAAGGCGGTTGCAGAAGATCGAAGTGCTACTGTAGAATATCAAGGTTTTGTTGTAAAGGATCAAGAAGATCAAAGTGTTGTTGCAAAGGATCGAGGCAATCGAAGTGCTACTACAAAGGATCAAGAAGATTGAAGTGCTTCTGAAAAGGATCAAAGTACTGCAAAGGATCCAAATATCGAAGTGATGCTCTGAAGGATCAAAAGTTTGAAGCATTGTTGCGAAAGGATCAAGTGATCGTGTGATGCAGAAGATGAAGACATTGAAGAGTAACTGTTCCAGCTACTGATTGTGAAAACTTCCTATGATGTATAGATGTATTTCCTTGATCTATTGTTTAAGATATTGCCTCTCTATGCTCCTATTTCCTATGATGATGTTTCCAGTAGAATAACCTTCTCGTTAAGGGGGAGTGTTGACTATTGTAACTTCAAAGGATATTGTAAATGTATTTTACTAATGTAACCCAAGGCCGATGTTATTATTCCTCCAACGGGGTGGTACTATTGTATTTTGTCATCATAGAGTCATGAGGTAAATCCTACATTGTAATTCAGGTTAATAACACCCTAATGAATAATATAATATATTGTTTTGAGCCTTCGTAGGTGAATTTGGCCCACACAGATTAGTGGGGCCGACTTGATTAAGTTGGCTCATTGTGTATAAATTGAAGAGTTTTGGTTCTTATTTGGACACACAGACTCGCACTTGTGTAGTGCATAGGAGAGAGAGAGAGAGACTGAACAACATGAGGAGGATAACTATTTTTTGGGTTATATCTTATATATCTTATACAGAGGAAGTTTTGTTGGGTTTTCTTCAACTTGAGGGTTTCCTAGGATAAATATTGTGTCTATATTGTGATTGTGTTTCTATCAGTGATTATGGATATGTTGATGCTATGATTTTTGAATTAAACACTAATGAATCTATTCTAGCATATGAAATCTTAAGAGGGTACATGTGCATGGGTGCATGGTGCAAGGGTGTCTAGGTACTTGGGTGCATGGTGCATGTGTGCATGTGAAACATCAAATGAGTGTAATAGGATCTCTAAATTCCAATATAATCAATATTAGGAAACATAGAGTATTGTTAGGAAGAGCATAAACTCCTAATCCACCAACCTCATCACATGTGGAATTAAATACTCGCTAGCCATGTTAGTTTTCCACGTTGAGATATTTATTTAAATTTTATGTAATTTTAATAAATAATAATAGTAATAATAATAATAATAATAATAAAATCCACGGTCCATGTTCTAGGAACCTAGCGCATCCATAATTACAAATAAAAAAATCACATATGTTTGACACTTACAATCAGGTCATTACATCCCCTCCCCCTTAAAACAATGCATCATCCTCAATACATACTTACTCATACATGCCTTTATCATTGCAACTCTTAGAACTCCTCTTCTAAGAAACTAGAATACTTCCCACTACCACCTACTTTCATGTTCATATCCGCTACCTATGGGATGTGACTCGCTTCACCCTACTAGTCCCTCATGATTTCATCTCCCTTCACCTTTCCAATACCTAGGAATATCATCATCCCATTTCCTATCTTCATGTGTGAGAACCTAGAGAATAGTGGACTCGAGGAACCAAGGGTCAATATTCAATCCCCATGATAGGGCCTTCAAACCTAATTACAAGCCCTTCAATTTATAATTAAATACATCCTCCTAAATCATATGTTAACCAATCATATGATTAACATCATGTATAAAGATATATGCTACATGATATGAGGAGCTAGATACATAAAATACATCTTCATGATACATGAAATAAATTCCAATTAATCATGAGAAATACATCAGTATATACAAAGGTACTTAAAATAGAGATAATTTTTCAATAAAAATCACAAATATACTTTCCTAATGAAGACCACAAATATAATTTTCTAACAAAGATCACAAAGATACTTTTATAACAAAGATCACAAAGACACTTTCATGTTTAGGGTTAAAATTCTAGTTTAGTAACCACATTGTGACTATAATAAGTATTGGAGGTTGTGATGTGTTGATCACCAAACACTATAATCACATCATAAACCTATTTCACAACATATACAACATAAATCAAAATTCATAAATACATAGTCACAATTCCATAGAAGGCTCATCAATTGTAGAGTTGGACATAGGCTCTAATACCACTTTGTAGTGTACCAAACTCTAATCATGCTACTCGAGTCGGATACACCAGGATTATAACAAGGGGAAGGGATTATCCTAAAATAATTCACAATAGAATAAGGTTCTATAAGGCCATTCCATCATACCAACAATACAAATAAATAAATACAATCGTCCTTTAAAAGAAAGGAAACCCTTCCAATACAAACTATTCCCCAATTGTACATGTGATGCAATATGAGGGTAACATGAATACGACCAGGTATAGTAACCTATTCACATATAAATTAAATACCATAATCACATCTATGTTGATCCACACATGTCCATTTAATCAATTAATAAATTCATATCTACATATGTTAATAGAATTCATCTTTGCGACAATAAGAAAATCACCATTATGACATCCTAATAAAGCATAATTATGACACTATAATATTTACTATTTTATGATACTAATCCACACCATTAAAATCGTAATATTTAAAATCCATTTTTTTTCATCTATGGCCATATAATCAACATAAAGACCAAATATACAAGCTACTGACAAACATAAATAACGCAACATCAAATACTGGTAATAACACATACAATAAACCTTTTCGATGAGCTGCCAATTTAACACTATAATTTCAAAAATATAGCATGAGAAGATAAATCAATATACAACATGAAATATAAGAGATAATTACATCCTCCATGGGGACATATGGAACAAAATACACAAGGAATAATAACTAAATAAAATTGTATATCTGAAGAGCACAATTGTGCTTCAACATGACAACATTCCACCAAGACTTAGACATAGTCAAGAAAAATACTTGAAGAGGTCACTCCCATACTGAGGCTATGGATCCACATGATATGTTACTCTCTAATTAGATCACATATAGATAATACTCAAGCGACAACCTGAGAGACAACACATTCCCTCATTGCTTATATTATATGCATCAATACTTCTTTGTCCAATGGGATTCCCTTCACTGATCCAGTTCCTTAGGACATGACCATCCACCCTCAGGAATCATGTGATTAGATCAGATAAAAATAAGGGTTCTCAAGGTACTTTTTTGTTCAATAGAAATATATCCAATCTCCACACTGGAATAAATAAGTGTAGAATTACCCTCATAGTATTTTTTATTTCCCCTGCAAACAAAAGGGTGTACAACTATGTGAAAAAGGACAACTTGAATCCATCCATATGTGTTTCGATTTATGAGATAGAAACCTTGCAATCACAAGAATCATTCCCTACAAAAAAAGAATTATGAACAAAGAGTAATTTGAATCCATCCATAGGAATTTGAATTTCATGGGATGACAAGTCTCCCCAAAACTAAGAATAATGATTGAAATTCCATTTGAATCCCTTCATAGCAATTCAAATTCATTAGCATAGGCTACATTTTGTCACTGGAAACAACTCTAAATGATTGAGGTATTTTTCCATACTCACTGAATGACCATTGGAGTTCTCAATAGAGTAACTTGAATCAACCTATATTGACCCTAATTCACTGAAAAAACACTTCAAACCACTGGATCTAACTTGAATTCACTAAGAATGACTCGGTTCCCCTTAAATCAATCCCCATGCATTGAATACAACTTGAATTGACCAATATTGACTAAAATTCCCCCAAAACCACTTCCATACACTAAATACAACTCAGATGCACCAAGAAGGACTCAAATTCCCCTAAAATAACCCACATGCACTAAAGACAACTTGAATGCACCAATAAGGACTCGAATTCCCCTAAAATCACTCTAACTGGATGAAGAAAAATTGAATTGTCCCAATTGTTTTATTAACTAAAGAAAAATTTGAATTAGGTTCATGGTGGGAATAAATAGCCAAAATAGAATGCAAGTGATGAGATATGGAAGAGTGGTGTTACAGAGAGAAATTCCTATGGCTTGGGGTACCACAACAGACAGCTAGACTCCAGAAATTAATCTTTCCCAATATGCAATAGAAATAAAATGTCTAACACTAAAGGATCGAACCTCGTACCTTATTCCAGATGGTTGAAGTAGATCCCCGTTGAGCTTTCCAATCTTCGGCTTGAATTGATATAATACTTCCTCAACAATAAGTAAACAATACAAGCATACTATATTTCATGGTGTTATATCTATTCTAGCATATATAATCAATAATATAAAAGCATTTGACATATTCCAATGGATACAATATTCATTCAAATACACATTACTAGACAGGAAAATATATTTCTATTAATATAAATAAGAGATTACAAGTGACAACCTCTGACGGCACGTCTGGAAATTGGAGAAACTGAATCCCCCACTTGGGCCTCCACCACCTCAATCCTCCATCACTTCGATAGCAAGCTTACTAGAAAAAGGAAAGCTTGGGAAGAACACAACAGTGCTCCAAGGGACAAAGGGATGCAGACTCAAGCATAAGTTCTGGAAACAATGGACTATAGTTTCGTTACTCTCAATTCTCTCTTATGCTTTCAATGTCTCAAGGCGTTCCTTATATAGCTTTTCAAAGGGATACTGAAAGTTCGAATCTGTGCGATCTCAAGGCATATGGAAGACCAGGAGTCATATGAGTCGGATCCAAGTCAAGGAACGCTCCAAAAGGATTTGGATTATTCATACATCCCGATGTACGCGACTATAAGGGGAATATCCGCGTATGTACGCGGTTATCGGGGAAAAATACGCGTATATCACTTTTATTATGTTTCTAGGGATGATCAAGGACACATCAAAAGAAAAAAAGTGGTCCATAGGGGCTAATGAGTCTGCAGCGGGATAGGGGAAGGCCATGTTATCCAACTTTTTGTACCATAAGTTGGTTTACCTGAGGAGCCGCCAGTTGACAGACTTGTTCAAAGTCTGATTCCAGTGTATCAGTTGATCCGTCTGCTTGTCTAGCCAATATTGGCTAGTCACTTTTTTATTTGAATAATTTTGACCATGGCCCCGCGGGGTTTGTAATAAAATGTGCTAGTAGGATATTTTGAGTGGTTCGGTCTCCTAAGACGTAGAATTGCAAATAGGGTATTCCAAGGAGTTTTTTGCCCCTGACAATTATGCTTTGCCTTCAGTCGAGTATAATTGACGAGGTTTTCTCCCGCTTCCTCCAAAGATGGAATGCCCGATGTTGAATTCTGGGCCTTGGGGGGTTATTAGAGCCCAAATGAGTGTTATAAGCCTACTAGACATTATTTAGATAGATCGTGGTCATGTCCTAAGTCATCTGGACACATAAAAAAAAATTGAAAAAATCTTTTTCGAACAGTGAAAAATTATTTTTTATAATTTTATAATTTTATAA
>LPNX010136025.1:0-12746 GCA_001517045.1 Pseudotsuga menziesii | reverse complement strand
TATCCTCACCGTATCTCTAGAGAGAAAGTTTGCACCTTCTTGTGATTTTGGAGGCTCTCACTTAGATATTGGATTAGAGTGGAAAGAAAAATATTCATCCACTAGTAGTGGAAAATCCTATGACGCAAGGGTTGTGTTGTGTGGTGATGAGCTACGAAGTTGACTTCCCAGTCATCCACCACTCTACGCACACTTATGTGGATATCGTCTCTATACCCGATATAAATGGAATGAAAGAATGTTGTTTGGCCTTGTGCTCCCCTCGAGATGCTACCCATGTGAGGCATTGCATGGATTCTAAGCAACATTATCAGTGAGTGAATTACTTGCTTGTTGTTTCTTTCTCTCTATTTGGATTGAGAGATGGAATTCATAAATTCAATGGAGTGGTCGTAGAGGATGCATATTATAATCTATTGCTCAAGCCAAGTTCATACAAGGACATCGAGCAGGGTGACCAGGTAGCTGATCCGAGCGCCACCGACCTTTAAATTATTGTTATGTGTTGAGAGAGGCATCAAAGACAAAGCCTGTGCCAGGTGACCGATGGTACAGGGTAGAGTGCCTTCCATGATGGATCCACTAATACATTTGGTCAGATTTTTCCATGATATATTTCCACGTTTTGAACATTCATGGATTAATACTTCATTTTTTTTATAATGGCAGAAAAATCATGGCAATATTGATGTTTTTAATTTTAGAGGAACTTTCGTCTCTATATCGACGATATATGGCTATCTTTGCACACCCGCCAAACCAATGCTAGCTTTCAATGCGCGGGTCAACTCATGCATTTTCGACACATTTGTTGTAGTTGCGACAAGGTTCTTGGTGATTGAATGAGTGCAAATTGAGCCCAAATTTATTTATCAACCATATCCAAAACTAGAGAGATCAGTCATACTCTGCTTCATCAACGAGTGACTCAACCAGAAAAAGAATATTAGCCAACCTTTAGAGGACAACATGGAACCTGTGGGAAACTAAATGCCTTAACTTTCCATTGAATAAGATGTTGTTGTTACAACTTTGGTTGGAATGCATGGAAATTAAAATGCAGATCAATGGGAGGAATTTGTGAACAATGATATGGACCATTCACCAACGAGTGATGAAGACCTAATTCATGCCAAATATTTTTTTGATGGTAGATTTGTTTTTTCTTTATTTGATAAAATGGTACATTTCAAAGAACAATTTACCTTGTGGGAGGATTCCTTCAAAGCTAGCGATGAATTGTGCAGAAATGAGGATGTCCAAATTCTTGATTTGGTACATTGTGTTACAGGTTTAGAGAAAAGAATTGTGAAAGCTGAAAAAATAATTGGCCAGAAGGATCAACTTATTAAGGATCAATGTTCTAAATTTACTGTAGTTCTAGTAGAATCGATTTCTGACCTTGACAGACTGAAAGACATGTATCAGGCTCAAAAGAAAAAAAATGAGGAAACTATAGGGAGACTTGAAAATGAGCTGAAAAACAGGCCTGAAGTTTTGAACATGCCACCATTGAAGACTGTATTTGGTAAGGAAGCAGAACTTCAACAAGAATTAAAGCAGAAAGAAACATTTATTGCAGGTTTGAAGGTTGAGTTTCAAAGGGCATTGAGAGAGATGATCATTAAACAACAAAATGAGATTGCAGAATATGAAGCAAGATTGGAAAAATTGAATAAAACAATTAAAAAAAAATCAGTTGCTACAAAAAAAGAGAATTGAAAGGATTTGAGCAACTCTCGAGGTTAAAAGTGCTGGAAGAGGAAATAAATAAACAGTCAAGGGTAAACAAGTCTGCACACCAAAAGAATCAACAGCCAAGGGTAAACAGGTCTGCACACCAAAAAAATCAACAGTCAAGGGTAAGTATTATATTTACATTTATTACAAGTATAGTATGGATGGACTATGAATGTATGGATTTTAACATAATTCCCTAAAATGAAGTATGTTTTGTTGGGAGAAATAAAATTGGAACAATTTCAATATTATGTTTCCCTTGTGGTTTGAATTTTGTACTTTGGTGGGGTGTTTTAGAATAATCGTTATGCATGCTTTAAATGGTAAACATATCCCATATGCTTTAAATGATGATGATGATGAACTAGATGACAATGACAGTGATGATGTTTTTAATGAAGACAATGATGGAAATGATGATGATGATCATCATCATCATCTTTGTCATTGTCATCATGATTATCACAATAGTCATCATCATCGGCATAATCATCATCCATGTCATCAACATCACCATTGTCCTTAAAATCATCATCATGATTATTGACATTTTCATCAGTTATTCATCATTACCTTTGGCATAAGAAATAACATCTACCCAAAATATGTGATTAGTGGAAAAGGGCCATGAAGGACACACGATTTATGCATGACAAATAACAACTTATTTTTTAAGATGATCAACATCATCATTCTGATTGTACTCATCATAATTTTCATCATCACCATTCATTTCATTGCCATCATAATCATCAGCAATGTCGTCATTGTCATTATCCTCATCATCATCATCATCATCATAATCGTCATCATCATTATCATTGTCATCGTTCTCCTCATTATCAACAACATTATCATCATCATCATAACCATTCTCAATATCATAATCATTATCCTCATTTTCATCTTCAACATCTGGGTGTAAAACTAGATGCAAAAGTGGATAAAAACATGGATGCAAAAAAGGATGCAAACATGGATGCAACAAAAGTAGGCGCAAAAGTGGGCACATAATGGGGTGCACCAAAAATGGATGCAAAAGGTGATGCAAAAGTGGATGCAAAAAATGATGCAATCATGGAAGCAAAACATGATGAAAAAAGTGGTGCAAAAGTGGATACAACCATTGATGTAAAATTGGATACAAAATTTGGATGCAAAAGTGGATGCAACAAAAGTAGATGCAAAACTAGATGCAAAAGTAGTCATAACACCCAATGCAAAACCCAATGCAAAAGTGGATGCAAAAATGGATGCAAAAAGGGATGCAATAACTGATGTAAAATTGGATGCAAAAAAAGATGCAAACATGGATGCAAAATTTGAAGCAAAAGTGGGTGTAAAAGTAAGCGCAAAAATGGGTGGGAATTGGGACGCGCAAAAAGTGGATGCAATAGTAGATGCAAAAAAAGACGTAAACATATATGCAAAATGGGATACAAAAAGGGATGAAAAAGTGGGTGCAAAAGTGGACAAAAAAACGGATGCAAAAGTGGATGCAAAAATAGCTGAAACAAAACAAGATGCAAAAATGGACTCAAAACAGGATGTAAACTTTGATGCAAAACTTGGCGCACGAAGGGATGCAAAAAAAGAAGCAGAAGTGGATGTAAAAAAGGATGAAAAAGTGGATGAAAACAACGACGTAAAAGTTGAGGAAAACATGGGCGTTAAAGGGGGCACAACAAGAGTAGATGTACAAACTAGGCACAGAATTAGGTGCAAAACTAGGCTCAAAACTGGTCGCAAAACCTGATGCAAAACTTGGTGCATAACTAGGTGCAAAACCCGGTGCAAATTACACCACAATTTGCACCAGATTTAGAAAAAGGACATAAAAAATGCCTAAAATTGCACCAACCCGTGAAATTGCACCATTTTGTCCAAAAAATGAAGAAAAATACACTGAAAGATTGTCTAGACGCAAAAAAGGATGCAAAAAGAGATGCTAAATCCAGTTTTTGTTGTAGTGTCTGAATCTTGAATAAGTGCTACTCCGACTCTGATGGTGAATCTCAGATCTTGGTCTATTCCCAACATAACAAGCATATCCATTATCATTTTACCAGGCAGACCTTTTGTTTCAACTTTCCTTTCTGTTCTCTTCATTATTCTCTTTGTTTCCCTATCCTAATAAACAGTGTTGAAATCAGGGATTTCTTCACCCTTTTTCTGCACAAAAGGGACCAGCTTGAGAGTGGGGACCATGGGTGTGCTGGAAGCAAGTACTTGTGGGTCCTGAACCTCGGGGTTCTCCACATTCTGGGTCTTCCCTATAGTTGTTTCAGAAGCTGATTGCTCTGTTTGTGTCAACTTTAGCATTTCAGCTTCTTGCTTTTGGAGCTCCTCATCCAGCTTCTTTTTCTTTTCTTCTTCTTCTTTCTTTGCATCTTCTTCTGACTTCCTAGCTGCCTCTTGCGCAACTTTCCTTTTTTCTTCTTCTTCTGTGTGTAGCCACCCTGCAGCTTCTTGTGCCAACCTTTGGGCTTCCTTATTTCTTCTCTTTGCTTCTTCCTCAGCCTTGGCTTGTTCATCTCCCTTACCCCCTTTGGTGGTGATTTTCTTCTTGAACCTTCTTCTCAAGGCTGTCATGTTTACTACATTTCGGAAGATGGATTCTTCTTGATCCCAATGGTGGGCATACTCAAAATGCACATTGTTTGTTTTGCAATGTTCAACTACTTTACCGTGGGTATCATTTCTATGAAAGGGTATCTCTCCAAAATGGAATTTTCCATCTCTTCTACAAATTCATCAGCCTTTTTCACTCTGGTAAACTTGTAGCTTCCTAAACTGAAGGGAAAAGGAGGATAGGCGGTCTTCTTGTGCTCAAAAAGAAAACTGCCTATTCCATCCAGGAACACTTGTCTGACTGCCTCCTTGTGAATAATGTAATCAGTTGTGTATTTGGGTAGCAAGGAAGGTGCTCTTGAACCTCCAAACATCCTAAAGTACAGACCATTTTCAGTCAAATAGTAGTCTGCATACTCTATTACTTGCAGTGCCTCTTTCGACATACAATCACACTCCTTCAGGAAAATGAGTGTGTACAAGGGCATGATAAAGTGTTCACATACTTCTTGATAATGGCTATGATATTTGTGTGCCCACAGTGGTTTATAGGCAGCATAGACAGGCATTCTTTCCCTATCCTAGATGCACCTGAGTCTGGGGAAAAGCTGATTACACAATATGCAATCGATGAGTATGGAACTCATATAGAATTTAGACCTCTTTTGGGCCACTCCTCCCAAAGCTGAGGCCAAGCAAGCTGAAAGAATATTTGATACAAGACTAGCCCAGTCGAAAATTGTCCCCTGGGTTGCAACATGAAAAATGATGGGAATCCACTCTAACTTAAAGAATCTACCATGTGCTCTACCAAAAATCATGTTCAGCATTAAAGCTATGAACCTATAGGGGGCCCTTAAGCTTGTCGTATCGTAATCACTCGTCGGTCTGTATCTGTAATGCTTTCCCTGCAACAACATCTTTTTAAGAGTCTCTACCAAGTCCATCCTAATGTTGTTTAGCCAGTCATCAGATAAAAATACTTGGGCTTCTGGCAGGTGGTAAGCCAACGCTACATATCCAGGGCTATATGCAGCATAGCCCTGTCTTTCAACATTTTCCAGAATCATTGTTGTGACATCTTCCCGGGGAAAAATCCAACCGATTACTTCAGAGCACGGGAACAAATCCGGTCTGGTGGCGATCTTCATCAGTGAAGATCTTTCTATGTTGGCATATATGGACTCTTCTTCTAAGCCCATGTCAGGAACCTCTCTGCATGTGATCATTCTATATACTTCCCCCCACTCATATTCAGGTTCAATACAAGAAATACACTTAGTGTCCTCATATATATATTCTGTCTTGGTCACCACTTCTACTTCTGGCTCTTCTTCGACCACAGGGGCCTTCTTCTTTTGTCTCTTTGACATTGTGAGCTCTTCCTACCATAAAATTGTAAAATTAATCCCTTTTGGCTGAGTGACAAACTGGTATACATAAATGTGCAGTGTGCCATTTCTTCTATGTTTAACATGATAGCAATCAGTCAATGAAGCAAGTATATGCATGTATAGACTGAAATGGCCTAACTAACAGAACTATTAAACCCAATGTGCAGTGTTTAGTGACTTTGTCTATGTCCAACATGATGAAAAATAGTTATATGCATTAAAATATACAAGCTACCACAACAATTCTAACAATATTATCGGGCGAAAAGAACATCTACATTAACGCGAAGAAAAACTCCACTCTCTGTGGGTGACATTATCATTTCGCTGCACGGGGCAAACAGGGGAAAGATATACGAGACTTTAACAATGGTTTAACAAAACCGTGCCCTTGTAGCTTATGGCAAACAAACTAAAGTAGTGATATATCCCTTTCAATCGGCTAGGGCTCGAACACTGGGATCGAATGGGATCGTGCAGAACAACATGATGAAAACGATTGGGGTTTAAACGATGCAGGAAGCCCAAAAAAATGGAACAAATAGTCCCAAATCCACAAGGAAGGGCCATGGCAAACCTATCTCCACCATACATCATCATACAGGGTGGTTTGGTGCAGACAGCGTAACGACTGTCTGCACCAAACCCCCTAATTCTCTATGCGCAGGGTGATATAGCAACAACGATATGGAAAAACTACTCTAAGGGCCAAACCTCCCTCCCACGGACAACTAAGATAAAAATATCCACCTATATAGGCATATAATTTAACGAGACGAGGAAAATGGTTGGGCAAACAAACCACTGTAGAAAATAAAACCACCAAATGTTCAAACAGAAAAAAGGAAAGGCAAACGAAGCCTACCTGGCATTGATGTGTAACCGGCGTGTATGGCGGGATGAAGACGGTCAGGCTTCTATAGCAATGGGGTCTGAACAAACTTGAGTGATCAACAACACGATAGCGACAGAGCACGATAGTTAAAAATAACAATAGAATAATAAACCCCTCGACCCCGTATATATAAGGTCAACACTCGCAGCATATCGGATGGCGGACCACTTTTGGATCGAAAGCTGAAAGGAAACTTCCTTCTACAACGGCGGATGGCCAAAGCGTTAAGCCATCCACAATGGGTAAAGTCTGAATCGGAAGCAAAATGAATACACATCGGAAGGGCTAGCACTTATTTCATCCAAAACGGTGGAACCGTAAGGACATCAGTGTCTGCAACGTCCGGGGTAAAAAAAGATAAACCATTCCACAACACGCGGTCGGTGTCGGAAGCAGAACAACTAAGATATCTGCAAGGAAAAGCATTCAGCAGCTTCAATGATGTAGCTACACAGGTGTGACCCTCCACAACGTCGAAGGTAACATGACTCAAACGGCTGGAAGAAGAAAAATTCCCACAGCCACAATGACGGCAGCCCAAGATTTACGAGCTCGACGAAAACAACCAGCCATAATCGGGAGAGAATGCGGTTTTCCATCCGAAACGGTGGAAGAAGAAGTCATAACAGTTCCAATGCAAAATAAAAAAATAGCCAATTAAAACCGATCGAATCGGGAGAAAATTCGAAGTCAAAACCGAACGTCCATCCGCAACGGCGGAAAACGAAACATTGAAGCAATGATCGAAAGAGGAAGTGGTTTTCCGTCCGCAACGACAGAGAAAGAAATGAAAAATATTTCCGACATAAACCAAAAGATCAGCCGATGTGAAAACCAACGGATCGGAAGATGAAAGTGTATTTCCTTTCGCGATGGCGGAAGACCAAAACAAAGATCCACCGGCAACGGCGGGGCACTGACCAAAATAAATTCCGGTTCAGGCATGCTTCAAATGATTTCAAAGGAAGTGATAAAGCTTGATCAAATAGTGTATTACTTCAAGAATCTGAAGAGGAATAAAAAACAATTGGTAGCTCAATCCAAGCATTTAGAATTAACTCAAGGACAAAGAACTAATCCAAGCAAAGGAGGGTCCTAATTTTTTTTGGAATTTTGGGAAATTGTTGCAGCTGCAATAGGTGGTTACAAAGTTCATGCACACCTTTGCATTTGCTAATGAGCAGCTGACAATTGATGTTGTGCTTCAAGTAATTAAAGAAAAGATATTCGCTGAAATCCATGTTGAAGTATAAAGTTCCCACCAGTGTAGCGCAACTATCCAACCATTTATGGCTTGTTACACTTTAGTTGGAGAAATAGATGATGATACATCTAACATAAATATACTGAATCATAGGGCACACGTGAAGTTGAAGGTAGTGGTATTTCAAGTGCCCATTTCCTTAAGCCACTAAAAATCAAGAAAGTAAACATTAGCTTGCTGAAGAACCTAAAGTTCACCAATATAGGATATTATTGGGACGATCAGATAGTATCAAAGTTAACATAATTGCTGCATGAGTTTCAGAACCTATTCCCTACCAATTTCTTAGAGATGAAGGGAATAGTCGGTGATATGGGAGAGATGAAAATACCCTTGAAACCATATCCTAAGCCAGTCAAACAATGAACTTATAGGTTGAATCCAAGGTATAAAGAGACAGTAAAAGCATAATTGGATTGCATGCTTGATGTAGGAATCATTGAACATGTTGAGGAATCATAATGAATCAGACCTATAGTGATAAAGGATAAGAAGACAACAAGCGAAGTTAGGATCTGTGTTGACCTAAGGAAGTTGAATGATGCATGCATGCATGATCCATTCCCAACACCATTCACAAATGAAGTATTGGAAAGCATCGGAGGACAAGAGATTTTTTCATTCACCACCGACTTCTTTTGCTATCACCAAGTTAGAATCACAAAGGAGGATCGACATAAAATGACCTTCATCACAAAATGGGGATTCTACCATTATACTGTAATTCCCTTTGGACTCAAGAATGCACCTGCTATTTTCTAGAATAGTACATTCTTCTTTTAAATATTTCATACATAAATTTCTTGAGGTCTACTTTAATAATTGGACTGTGTTTGGTCTAGTAAGAGACCATATTGAGAGTCTTCGCATGATGTTAGGTTGATGTCTCCAGTATGATATCATGCTTAATTCAAAGAAATGTATATTTTGCGCACCATTTGGTGTGTTGTTGGGACATGTGTGTCGTGACGGAATCTTGGTCGAACCAGCGAAAGTTGCGATCATCCTTGAATTTCCACCACCTACATCAATCATGCAACTCAGATCAATGTTAGGACACAGGATACTACCGGAATTTCATCATAGGGTATGCATGTATAACTGCACCTATGGAGAAATTGTTAAAGAAAGATAAGAACTTCCAATGGACAAAATGTTTTCAGGAAGGCTTAGGAAAATTAAAAAGCAATATTTTCATTGCATCCATATTGGTATTTCCCAACTGGAAGAAGCAGTTCCATGTCCATGTCAACATGTCATTTGTCTCACTTGGCATAGTCTTAACACAACCGCATGGGGGTGTGTTGGACCTCCCTATTGCTTTTTCTAGTAAAAAATGTTGACGACAAAGAAAAAATATACAACGACAAAGAGGGAAGTCCTTGCCATGGTATATGCACTGTATAATTTCTAAAACTACTTGTTGGGTGGACATTTTAAAATGTACACTAATCATTTGGCATTGAAATACCTGATCAACAAGGCAGTGTTGGGGGGGGGGGAGATCTGTCGATGGATCCTCCTGTTCCAATAATTTTACTTTGAATTCATTGTTAAACCTGGTCGACTAAATGTGGGACCTGATCACCTATCGAGGATAGAAAGTGGTGAAGAACCAAGATATCTAGAGGATAAATTTCCTGATGCACAAATGTTTGTGGTCACCATTATTGGGGATTAGAATAAGGAGTTTAACATTGTTATCCACTTCCTGAGCACAAGCTATGCTCCTGAAGGGTTCACCAATGTACAAAAGAAACATTTGGTCATTAGAGACACTGATTATATGTTGATTGTGGGACACCTATATACAATATGGACCCTAATGAAATATTGTGACGATGTGTCTTTCACTATGAATGACATTGGGTAATGAGTGAAGCACATGCCGGTCTCATAGGAGGACACTACACTGGAAAGGATACTATGCACAAGTATGGATACCAAGAGCTATTTTCGCTGCTGTGACATTTACAGGAGGAAAGGAAAATTTTCGTGCCATGATGAGATGCCGCTAGTGGCACAAATAACCCTTAAATAATTTGATAAATGGGTTGTTGATTTCATTGGTCCTATTAATCCATCAGGAAAAAGGACTAGTGCATGCTACATTATCACATCGACAAACTACTTAACCGGATGGGATGAAGTTGCGCATGTAAAACATTGTACTGCTGCAATTGCGACGAAGTTTTTATTTGAAAATGTGGTGACTAGATTTGGCTTCCCGAAAATTCTTAAGCAACCAAGGTAGGAAATTTGTTAAAAAAATGGTTGATGAACTTGCCAAATAATTCCAGATTCAGCATAGAAAGATGACACCCTATCATCCTCAAGAGAATGGAACGATTGAATCATTCAATAAGATCCTGGAGAATGCATTAACCAAAGTATTCAACACACGCCGGGATGATTGGGATCATAAAGTTTTAGCTGTGTGATGGGAATACCGCACGACTTGCAAGCGGCTGACAGGGAACGCTCCATTCATATTAGTGTATGGGAAAGAATTTGTTGCGCTGATGGAGTACATTGTGTTGAGCTTAAGAACTTTTACACTGATGAAAATGACAGATTTGGATGTTGTCGAGCAAAGGTTGTCGCAGCTCATTCAGAGAATAACATTTCATCACTAGATTCTATCAAAACATAGGGAAACAAAGGAAAAAAGCATGGCATGATATCCATATCAGTACTAAGCAATTCAAAATCATAGGACTTATTTTTCTATATGATAGTCAATTTTTTAAGAATCCATGGAAATTGAAGATGCATTGGCTAGGGCCATATGTGATCGCATATATCACCGACACAAGCTTAGTGAAACTGCATCACTAGTGGAAAATGAGAGATTAGTGACCAAAAAAATGACCAAAATCCGCATATCAATGACCACTTTTGGTTTGGCGATCGCTGGTGGCTAGTTTGCGGTCTTTTATTACATGACCAAAATTGGTCATTTTTATTTTGGTCATTTATAGCTTGTTGGTTGGTCATTAATTTGGTCATATATTTGGTCATTAATTTGGTCATATATTTGAATCAATGACCAAATATATGACCACATTTGTGACCAAATTAATGACCACATGACAAGCTAGAATATGACCAAATTTGGTCACGTAATAAAAGACCATAAATTAGCCACCAAAACTGATTTTTGGTCATTGATATGCAAATTTTGGTCCCTTTTCTGGTCATTTATATCTCAATGTTTGGCCGCATATCTCTCAATTATTGGTCATTTTATTTGTGAATTTTGGTCATTAATCTCATTTACTGGTCACTAATTTAGTCATTTTTAGTCGCTTTATGTATGGTCATTATATTTTAGTAGTTTTAATGTTGTCCATTATTAATCAATATAAATTTTTAATTTGATATTACGTTTAAATTAAAAAAAAGAATCATACATTTATTCTCATCTAATACACATGCGAATTATGCAATGTCACATTATAATTAATTACAACACTTGTAAATAATATTTAATACACATGTAAATGATGCAATGTCACATTAATTAATTAATACGTAAAACATTGGTACATAATATAAAGTACAACCATATATAAGTTTTAAACCACAGATTATATTATATGAAATGTCAAAAGTATTACAATAAATATGACTTTTCTCAAAAACACATATTAATTTCCATATAACTTTACAGGAAAATCATCACTTTTCAAAATATTACAATAGCTAAACCATAATACTTGCACTTGGTTGCAAAACCATACTTAGATCCCACATCAACAGCTTCAAAACCATACTTAGATCCCACGTCAGCAGCTTCAAAACCACACTTAACAGCTTGAAAGCCTCAGCATCAGGGTCTTCATATTGAATGACAAATCCTCAATAGCGGGCTCTTCATACTCAATGGCCCACTTATAAGTTAAGCTCACTCCTACAAAATCCAATAAAAAAATATCAATCGTAAAATAGAAAAACAATGAACTGTAAATTAGAAAAACAATGAAACAAATTATTTATCTTGTTCAACAGCTAACAACAATAACCAAGATCATGTGCAAAATAGGAAAATCTAATCTAACAAATTCAATTTAAGAATTGGTTAAAATTAAACTTGAATGGCTAAATATGCAACTATTTAGTACCTAAGAAAAGTAAAACTCAGCTCTAAACCAGGAAATGGATTTCAATAGGAAATATAATCAACGAATCCACAAAACAATTATGCTCAACTGCACAGGTAGAAACCTATATACATAGTGCAATCTGTGAAGGAGTTCACCCCTATATGTCATGTGGTTAATGAATGACATGACAACTATGGAAACTGATGAATGATCTAAGAAAGTCTCAAATCCAACGCCTTAGTGAAAAAATGGGTGCATACCTCCTATGCCTCAGTGAATACGTGTTGGTGCAGACCTCCTATGCCTTGGTGAAAAAATGGGTGCATAACAAGCATATAGGTATGTATGTTTGAGCCCCCAATCTTTGCTATCTGATAATAAAAAAATCCACAGATAGGCAAAAAGTTCAAATCTTGGGGGTCACACTGATCCTAGAGTTCCTTGAGGATGTAGGCAGGGTGCTACTGTAAAATTCAAGTAGATAATTTGAACTTAATTAAATCTCCATATATCTATCTTAACCCTGAATCATCATTGCTTAGCATGGAGTTAGATGGATCTATGATTTATTTTGACAGAATTTTCTTATAATTTGATTTTTTTTCAATTTAACTTTTAATGTTAAATAAGCTACATATCACCTTTAGCTCATGTTCCCTTACTATAGAATAAGGGTGTCGACCAAACTGTAAGGAATGCGTCAATATTACTGAAAACAAATTAAATTACCTTTTCCTTTGTAATTAATTAATTTATATCAATTAATGACTGCAAGG
>LPNX010136022.1:0-13480 GCA_001517045.1 Pseudotsuga menziesii | reverse complement strand
TAGATTGGACAACTTCATCAATGGTAATCTCTGGCACTTCTAGTTCTTGTTCTTGGAATATTAACTTTCTGTTCAACATATTTACAGACTCCAAACTTTCTTGTATGCTAAGAACACTCTTTTGAGTGCAAATACTTGACTGATGTATTTCTTCATTTTCTTTTATCCTCCATATTTCGTTGGACTCCTTCTTAGGCATATATGGGACACTTCCGGGTATTTATTGACTTCCTGTAGTCTTGAGATTTGTGACCAAATACATCACAAATGTAGCATTTTACAGTGTAGCAGAATCTTGCAATATGTCCAACATGATTGCATCTCCAATATATTAACAAGTTCTTGGAATTTCTAAGATGTTGTCTTGCAAAGAATTTGCACTCCAAAGATTTGTGTTAGTCCCTTGAATGCTTATAGTTCTCATTTGATGCTTGATTTAAGTTTTTAACCCTTTGTTGTAGCTTGAATCAAGATTGGTTTTAGTCAATTTCCATTGATTTAGGGTTTGAGAAAAGATGTTTTTATTACCTTTTAGTTGCATGAATTAATTGTATTCAATTTTTCGATTCTTTTATGCTGATTGTACATTTTCTTTGTAAATAGTAAATACTTATTATTATACAAAAATAAGTCAGCTCTACATAGCTGAGCGAAGAGAAAAATAGTCTATGTACTAGGTTACTATGCATTGATCATAGGATACCTATTGGCACGAGACCAACATTAATCTAATGCAATAATTAATTGGCATAATTGCAATGCATGATTGTATTAGCCACCATGATTAGCCACCATGATCAGGGATAATGTCTGATTCTATAAGTTTGTCGGTTTATCAATATTCAGGTCCCCCATGTTTATTGGACCATTAAGGGATATGGAACTAGTTTCAGAGCAACGAATACTTACTTCGAGATACTACCAATGCAAGTGTCTCTAACCAGAGTTTAGAAAAACATACAAACCCATGCATCTTACCATGTTCTCAGCATGCATCTTGCCACGCTTGCATGGACGGCCCGCAAGCAACAACAACAATGATAGACTTTTTTTTCCCTCGGTGTATGATATCAAAACAGTTACAGTACCAAGCATAACTCAAATAACATTAATAGCGACAACATCCAAGGTTTGATGGTTCTGAATGAGTTTACCCGTGCTCAGATCACAATACATGAAATACATGTTGGGCACAATCCTCTGCAACTAGGCACAATTCCCTGAAACCACTAAATCCCACCTGCAAAACAGAAAAGAAAATAGATAATTAATAATATAATAGAAGGTTGAAGAATAGACAATTGCCTAACATCTGAAGTTATTTTACCTTGATGTAATTGCAATGTAGGAAGCCCTAATCGATATTTGTTTTCCTCAATGTTGAAATTAGTATGGATAACGTATAACCATGAAACTAATACAGTTACAGTACCGAAAAAAGCTCAAATTACATGAATAGCGACAACATTCAAGGTTTGATGATTCTGAACAAGCTTACTCGAGCTAACCATAATACATGAAACACCTGCTAGGCACAATCCTCTGCAACTAGGAACAATTCTCTGCAACCATGAAATCCCACCTGCAAAATGGAAAAGAAAATACACAGTTAATAATATACTATAAGACCAAAGAATAGACAACTTTGCGTCATTTGGAGAAGTTATTTTACCTTGACATAATTGCAACGCGTAAAACCCTAATTAGTATTCATTTTCATAAATGCCTGAATGCGCACAAAGAAATGTTGAAACATACAATACCGACTGAACAGTGGAGTGAATATAGGAACAAAGTCGCAGAGAAAATTCCAAAACAAGAGAGAAGGATCGATAATTAATCCTTGCCAAATGATGCATGAATTTGTCATTAACACCCGTCAAACATTGCATTAAGCTCGTGGTGATCTGATCACATGCTCTGTTTTCAAAATACCACCAGGAATCGACACGCACCATGTAGATTTAAAAATGCAAGCCAGAGCTCATTCAAGGTGCCCGACGTCAACCAATTGCCACAACACCTGGCACAAAAACCAAATTTAATGTAACCTTTCCAACACCCAATATTTCATTGTTGATATCAACGACACCGTTGGGTCCTCGCGCACACAAACCGAAGGCAGCCTCATCTCCACTAGACCAATATTAATCTTAAAAAATAGACATTTAAAAAACTAAAAAAATTAAATTATACACAACCTGAGTCTAAATTCCATGTTTTTTTTAAATGACTATAAATTACTGCAAATAATCGTTTTGAGCGATTCATATATATCCCCTTGTTGAGTACATTTTAAAGAAGGGGGTTTTACGAGAGGAATTTGGATTTCACGTATATCCATAACTATGGTAATTGGATATGAAATTTTGTAAAATCCCTTTTCATTAATGGATCCCTAACATATATGAAGGAGTGTGATTCGTTCTACAAATTATTACCTCTTAAAAAAATAGAGTGGAAATATATTCCTTGTGAATCAACAACCCTTTCTAGATCTAGTGCCTTAAGACAACCTTCTAGGCTTCATTTCCTTGTTTAGCTCAAGTGATCCATTTTGTACACAATTCTTGGGCCTAGACCTTGCTGCGAATAATTTCTAGGTCCCCAAACTTCCTTGGGGTGTAGCACAATGCTTAGTTCAAATGATGAAACCCTTTCCCTTTATTAAATGTGGCCCATATAAACTTTCTAAGGTCTTTATCTAGGCATCAGTAGGCTAGTTGAGAAGAAACACAACAAGAGGAGTAATACACGAGTCATATCGATGATTTGAGGGTAAATCTAAAATTTGCCACCTAAGCTAAAGGTTTGGTGATCCACCCTCGGGACTACAACCTCCCAAAGATCTCAAGGAAAATCCAGAAAGGAAAAACGAATGCTCACAAATCTTAATACCTAGTTCAGTTAAATCCACAACCAATTTTGGGAGGCCAACAAAGCTAGCATATGCCATTGGCTTTATCAATAGCATCGGGTTTTGACCATTGAATGCTCATCCTTAACTCTATACGAAAAGTGTCCAAATAACCCATTTTTTTACTCTAGGAGGTTTTCTCTTCAATTATTATCAAGGAAGAGTCATCGATAAAATGGGCATTGACAAACTACCCAATTTTGGGCTTTAGGAGAGGGATCCTATGAATTAGCTCTAGATCAACTTTGAAACTACTAATATGGCCAAGGGATTCAACAACCCACACATAGAGCACTAGATCTAAAAGGCATCCTTGTTGGATAAACTAGAAAATCCCAATTTGCATCAAATTGTCAGCACTACCTATTGAATTTTGGTTGGAGAATCTTATCACTACTTTAGGGGATTATTTAGGAAGAGTTTTGGAGATGGAACACTCATTTTGGACTAACCCTTGTTGGATGGTTGCTCAAGTTTTGTGAGTTTTATATCATCAAGGGTTTGGTAAATGATTTGGAGATTATGGTGGTAGACAAGAGTTTTCCTTGGATTTTTGAATATAACAAAGTCTCATTTCACTATGTCCAATGTCAATTGTATGGACACATGGTTAAAGAATGCTCAAAACATTTCACTACAAATGTATGGCACATAAAGGCTAATTTACATGATGGATGGATATCTAATGAATATTTTAGAAAAGGAACACAATGATGGCAGAGGGGGCCTCAATCCCCTCTGTAAATACTCAAAAGACACACACCCTCAAATTGGCTTCACTTGCAACCAACAATTAAACCCACAGACTAATACATGAGAGCATGGTAGGCTATAAAATTTATAGGGGCCACAACAAAATGAAAATTCACACAACAAGTCCCATTTTTTTTAAACCACTTCTCAAAGGCACCACCATTCAAACTCATGAACACGCAAGAATTTAAGTAGCCATCCAAACACAAGACCTTGACTTAAAATTCTGGTCTCATCAACCTTCTATTAATCTTCATAAAATTTATACAATAAACATAAATGGCCTCAAATGGATCTTCTCCTCAATAACCACATGGGCTCGAATACATCTCCATTCTTCATCACTAAAACTTTAAGCTTTCTAGTCGAAGTCTCAACCAGGCATTACACTAATTTTCCCAAAAACATGTGATTGCTACAACTTTCTTTTGGTTCTTCTCAGTATTTCTCTCCTCTTCTTCTTCTTTTCTTTCTCCTTCTTCTTCTCCCTATCCTTGTCATTTTTCTTCTTTTTATCTCCTCTCATTTCCTATACCTTGTTCTTCTCTACACCCTTATTTTATCTTCATGTTATCTTCTCAAGCCAATCACCTACTCTCTTCTCATTTTTCCCTCTCCTTCTACTTCTCCTCATACACAACCTCCTTTATTAATTTTACCTCGCCCCCTTTCCTTTTGTTATGCGGTCTCTTTTAAAAATAACAATATCCCTCATGGGTGACATCTCTCTTCCATGTCTTCAACACTTGAGTTGCCTCCAAAGCTTCTAACTTAGACTTTATATATTTCATGCATTCAATTATCTCATTCAATGTCTCTTTCTCATGGGACCTTCTTCTATTGAAACTCCCAATCATAATTCTTCTTTTGTATGCCATCCCTCCACCTCCTCAGTGTACAATTTCTTCTTAGATTTTATAGCTCTATCTAATCTCATTGTTTTAGTTGGATTCACATATATCCACTTATCAAATTCCCCAATTAACCTTTCTATAGTAGTTCTACCCAGCCTCCTTTTGCTATAACTATTATTCTCTCAACCTTCTTGTATAATTCAGTTTGCATGTAAATATTCAAACTTGCAATGGGATTTTTCCTCTGCAACTGCCGACAACTTCAAACTTTTTCAACAGCGTCTACCCATCCAAGTTGGAGTTGTTCTAGTTCCCTTGCAACTCTACCCACAACCTTAATTGTAGAGTTTCCTTCTTCAATAGGATAAACAGATTCTACACGATACTCCTACTCTAATACCAACTTGACAACAAGGGCGCCTCAATGCCTTCTACAAATGTTCAAAAGACACTCATCCTCAAACTAGCTTCACCCATAATTATCAATTCAACCCACAAACTAAAAATACATGAGAGCACAACATGCTCTAATATTCATAGAGGCCATAGCTCAAATGAAAAGACACAGAACAAAGGACACGTTATGTCCTGTTTTTTTATGTTTTAAATTGTTGCTCAAATGCACCACCATTCAAACTCGCAAACACATAGGAATTTAAGTACCCATCCAAACATAAGATTGAAATTATGGGCTCATTTGCCTTCTATTAATCTTAAGAGAATTTAAACAATACACATAATTGGCCTCAGAGGGCTCTCCTTCTCCATAATCACAAGAGCTCAAAGACCTTTCAATTCTTTGTTACTAAAACTTAGAGCCTATTGTTCTATGTCTCAACTAGGAATTACAATGAATTTCTCAAAATAATTGAAAGCAAATCATTTTACTTGTGGCTGCTGCAATTTTATTCTAGATCATCTCAATCTTCCTCTATTCTTCTTCTTATTTTCCTGATCTTTCTTCTTATCCTTTTCCTTAACCACTTTCTATCAGGGATGATTTTAAGGAACCATACTTATTTAAAAGCGTATAAATGTTGGCAAATCTTACTAATTCTTAAAACGCCAACTATAAAATGTTTGGGGATATTGTTAAAAAAATAAAAAAATTCCAAGGATTTTATATCATTTATATAATAATTTGGCGATTTTTAGGGTGAAAAAATTTTACCCCATCAAAATTGGGCAAAACAGGGCTTCAAAAAATGCAAAATGGCGAATATTTTTTTGGAGAAAAACATGGAAAAATAGCCCATGGGCTAAATTTCGCCCCTAAAATCATCCTTGCTTTCTATTGTGTATATCCTCTCAATTTTAATTGCTTTGTTTTTCTTTACACCCTTATGTTATCTTCACGTTGTATTCTTGAGCCAACCACCTACTCTCTTCTCTTTCTACCCTCTTTTTATGCTTTGACCTCATCTCTTTGTTTTATATCTACCCCTTTAATTTTGTGATGTGTGGCCTCCTTTAAAACAATAATGAGGTCCCTCACTTACGACCCCTCTATTCTTACCTTGGCTTTATCTGCTCCGGTAGACCCTCTCCTTGGATTTTGGCCTCCTTTCTCCCCTTGTGCCTTCTTGCACGTCTCTTTTCTATATGCCTCCACCTGTTTATTCATGCAGAATTCCCCCTTCTTCTTACACCGGTCTCCTCTCTTATACATTACCCCTATCCCATACTAGGAGACCTCCTCTTTCTTTCTTTCTTTCTTTTTCCCTCGGTGTTTTACATGTTATTATATTTTCTTCCTCATTCCAATATACAATGCCATTTAATAATTCAAGGTTCAATTTAATGGTTCATTAAAGTGAAGGGATGGCTTCTTAAAATAGTCCAATGTATCATCCCCACAATCAATGTAAAAAACCAGAGGCATTAAAACCATGAAAATGCCCTTGAAAGCGCAATTAATCAATAGATTCCGATTTAAATGTGGATGTGACCTCCATGCAAGTTAACACCCCAATCAAATATAGTTGTAAGATCCAAAGAGGAGTGATGGATGGTGGAGAATCCATCTCTCAAAACCAACATTATTGACCTATGCGTAATGAAATTTCCACTCCATAAATTGGACCATTCGCGGCATCAAGGATCAATGGTCAATATTCATTGTGTGAAGACTCTCACACAAGTCAGTGAAAAATGGAATTGCACAGGAATATATATGGTTGTTCACGTAGATTGAAATGACGACTGCAATCATGGCATGTTTCACTCATGCAAATTTATGTGACACAATGTTGAGCGTTGATTTTATGACTACTGATACGACATTTTGATGAGTTGCATACTATTTAGATGTCCTTTAAAAAAAGATAAAACCCAAGGTTGGATGGGTGGATTGTTGAGTTCTTTATTGGTTTTGATGAGTTATTGGAGAATGAGTTGCTCAAAGTGATCACGGAGATTAAAAGTTTTGGAATGGTTTAAAGTTCCCTAATGACAATAATATTGTATTTAATATCGAAAAGGACAAACCAAAATCATTTGGTGAGTATGGGCCCATTTCCCCATGCAAATGTTTGTATAAAATTATCTCAAAGGTCATGGTTATTAGGGTCAAAAGGATTTTCTTAAATGTTATAAATCACATGAACAATTTGGGTTTTTGGCATAAAAGCAAGTTTATGAAGCAATTTGTGCAACATAAGAGGTTACACATTCTATCAAAGTTAAAAATACCCCCACATCGATCTTGAAATTGAATTTGTCAAAAGCATGTGATTAAACCAATTAACTATACTTAAGCCTTTTGCTTATGGGATTCACTTTCTTTATAATGAGGTGGATTATGTAGTGTGTCTCTTCAACATATTTTGTTCTTATCAATGGCTTAGCTGCAAATTCCTTCCATCTGTCATGAAGTCTTCACCAAGGTTCTCCTTTATCTTCATTGTTATTCCTTTTGTGGTAGAAGACTTAAGCAAGGCAGTAGGGAGGGAAAAATAATTGTTACTATTATAGCGGTGACGATACACCATTGTTGTAATCTTACCCACTTTGTGTTTGTTGATGATATCTTATTATTTATAAATGGGACATTCATAGAATCTATTAGGTTGAAGTATGGGAAATCGACAAAAATGGAGATAATTTTCCAAAAATCAGCATATGTTTCAACGGTTTGGTGGTAAAGGTGGTTCAAATATTATTGTTGGGATTTCCATTCAAAGAGGTAAACTTCTAGGAAGGAGTTGAATATTTAAGTTTCTTAATAAAATCAAATGGTTGTGGCTAACGGTATCGAGGTTGGTTAATTAGAACACATAAATAATTGGAATATAAATGGTTTCCAATTAGTGGTTGGTTGACTATGGTTAAACATATGTTAGAGGCTATCCTATTATTTTGGCATTCACTCACATTTATTACCAAAGGTGTTTTAAAGGCCATCAGGAATATGTGTATAAATTTCTATGGTTTGCAAATTGTAAAAATTATTGCATCGCATTTGTTAAATATAAAATAGTTGCAATGCCAAAGGGATATGGGGGGTGGGGTTTAAAAAATGTGCATTTCTTTGGTTATGTCTATTAGCATTAAATAATATTTGTAAGATATCGATCGAAAGGGGTTTTGTAAAGAGCATTAAATTGGTGCTCTTCATGTAAGACTCCTTGAACAACATAATATTGCCCTCCCTAAAGGCGCAAGGAAGGTTGATTATGGAGACAAGACTGGATATCATGAAAGATGGCATGCACTGAAAGCTGGATTTTCAAAATCTCAAGCCTTCCTCATTGATTCAGGAGCCTCCAACCACATGGTTTCCTACAAAGAATCATTCTCTTGATTAAATCTTACTGATGGTCCAAATATTCTCTTGAGTTGATTCAAGATGAAGAAATTTAAACATCTTTTGTGAATCTTGTAGATAAGTTAAAGCATACTGAGTGTTTTCTTGTCGATGGAGACTATGTCGTTAACAACAGTGAGTATTAGAGTGTTTAGTAAATCTAATAATTTTCCAGATCCATTTAAGGACTAAGAAAAGAAATAAAGGGTTTCTTGCAGCTCCACCATTTTACAACAATCTATACAACAAAATTCCAACTCAAAAAATGAAGGGTGTCAACTTCTACCGAGAATGCACCTGTTTACAAATTCACCTCAAGTTACTTTCTATTTAATACTTACAAGAGAACTATTGCAAGAACCGGAAATACAAGAAAACTTACAAAACATTGATTGTTTGCAAGTTACAGTTTAACGTTGATGTTGTATTTGAAATGATCTTTAAATTTGAATGATGCTCTAAGTATTTTGATGTGGTCCCAAGGGCACGCAACAAACTTCCCAACACTGTCAACTAGTTTCTCCTCACAATGCATCTTATTTTCTCACAATCTCTTCATTACAATATCTGCAAATAATAATCTTTGCAATGCAATAAACTAGGAAACAACCTACAATCTCTTCTACAAGGACAAATGTGTGATTGGAAACAAGGTGATGATTGCTAACTTTGAAGCCCAATCAACGTATGAACTGCATTGGAATCATAGTTCCACCTTACTTGAATTCAGATACAAGCATATCTATAGAGATTTTGGAGGCATATGAGGCGACATTGGAAGAAGAATACTATGAATGTTGCAAAATGTTTGCGTACAAGATCTCTCTTGTTGAGGAATGTGGAGCTTCAAAAGGAATGCTTGAGGAACTTCATAAGAAGGTGACCAAAATACTCGACAAGTTAACTTTTAAGGAACAACTTGCTTCTTTTTTGCTAATGCTTAATCATTTTAAAGAAGTTAAGGTAACATATTAGTCTTGACTTACATCAAAGTCTGAATATTATAGATATTAAGATCGTTTCAAAGTGTCTTGCTCTATCAGTAGAGAATGGAAAGCATTCACCTAACCATGTTAATAAGTCACGGCTTTGTACATGTCTCTTAAAGACAAATATTGGTGGTCTACATACCTCTTTACATTTTAGAGAATGAATACTTTATTCTTCAAACTATATACAGACAAAATAGTAGCATGAATCGCAATGAAATTGAAGCTTCCTAGTACAATATTCACGCAAAAGTCTCTCCAATAACCCTAGAGAAAGAAAAATTTATAACAATATCAAGAAGGCAATAAACTGGTTTTGCAGGACAATACCCACCTGCATTTACATATGAACAATCCCATTTTTATAGAACAAAACCCTAACGTGTGAACCACAAAACCCTAGGTCATGGATAGAAGGAAACTAGTTGCTCGAAGACTGGTGAGAAGGAGATTGTTAGAGAGGAATATGAGTATTATTGCATGACGAATATGAGGGTAAGTGCATGATATTAATTTTTCACAATCAACCATAATCGGGCCTTGGTTGATGCACCCAAGAGAGTGAGTTAGTGGGGAGACTAAGTAACCATTGTGTGAGACTAAGGAGAAAAAAATTAGGTTTTACAAGTTGCAAGTTTGGAAAAACAATATGCATAGGAGAAAACCTGAACATAAGAGTATGTCAGGAAGGGCAAACTAGGGGAGGTAGAGAGGCATATAGAATATGCCAGGGAGTACAAAAAGGTAGAGATTAATTTAGAGGATAGAATGTAGGTTTGGAAAGGAATTTTGTAGGTTGAGGACAAAACCTAGGCACTCTGCTACCACTGTTGGGATGCCCAATTGGGAAGATAATCAAATACTAAACAAAGACATTCAAAGAGACAAATATCTAAGCTGGAAAGCTCATTAATTTTCCATTGAGAATGTAAAATTAAAACGTAAGGTGATGCTTGGATTTCATCTTCCAAGACATCCCTTGGACTCCTCTTGACTATTCATCTTCCATATTAGTTTACAACATAAACAAAAGAAACAAATAAATGACACTAACTACCCAATTGAACACAAAAACAATTGCTTTTTCTTTTTTCATAGTTTCTTGATTTAGAGAAATCCAAAATCTCGTATCTTAGAAGTTGGTCAAAGATTCCATGATCAATCAACATACTTGAATGACCATTGTAACCATGCAACCAAGTGATCAATCATGCAAAAAAGATCAACATAGGCAACCCTCTAGTGCAATCAATCACAAAGCCTTGAAATATGGAAATATGCATTCATGTGCTTACTAATCAAGCAACTAAGGAATTTTATCGGGTGAAACTTGAAACATTTCCCCCTAACAATGATAAAATAGAAAGTAGAAAAGCAAAAACTCTTCTTCCTCAAGAAAGTGACCTCCATTGTATTCAAATCAAAATCGGATAATGGGAAATATTGATATCCAATGATTGATTCATCAAGGGAACTCTCCGAAGAAAAAAATATACATCCATAGTCATGGGAAAATTATTAGGAATATCATATTTTGGTTAAACTAGAAGTTTCTCCCACTGTTGCAGTGGTATCTGATCAAAATATTCTTAAATCATTATGGGGATATCCAAAGACAAACCCTCATATTGATTCAATTCCACATTGGTGAATTGTTCCTCTCTTTTTTTAACTTTATCTTCACTACTAGAATGAATCAACAAATCCACTTGTAAACTTGGATTTTCCTCTTCATATCCATGGGAATTTGCATATGGTTCAAGTGGTGTTACCACTAGTTCATGATCACCCAATCACGGTTCATCTTCATCCTCTTCAACACTAGGAATTTCATCACATGCAAATATTCCTTTATTTCATTCCCTCTCATCATCAAGGAATTACTGCACTCTTAGGGGAATTATAAAATCTTGCCTTATACTTGTTGGTTTGTCAATCAATAAGAGGGAATGAAACTCTTGATCAAAAGTGAAAGCATAATCCAATACAAAACCGCGTTGTAGGAATGATGGATGAATCTTACTGTATGAATGATGGATGAACCTTATACAATGCATGGGTAAATTTACCATGAAAATTAGGTATAGTCTCATCTTTCTCTCTTCTTAATGTGAGAGAGCTCCACCATCAAGGATCCATATCCTACATCCATTGTAAGTACTCAATATCCATTAACAATCATGATGCGTACACATATGGAGTCACTAGGGGAGACTTAGGTGGTCTACCCTTGCGTTCCAAAATAGATATCCAAGTTTATTAAGGCCAAAAATTGTGCCTTGTGTAGGTTCAACTCGCAGACATATTCATTGGTTGTTTGGTGTGATAAACGCTACAACAATGGAGTTTACAGGTGATAAAATAAAGCTATAAAAAATTAAAGAAAAATGACAAATAAGCTTTTAGACTTTTGACAAACAATGAAAAATGACAAATATACCCAAGAGGTCAAACCAGGCTTTGGAATGGTCAAATTTAGCATATTGAATCAAGGTTTGGAAATTCAAGCTTGTTAAGAATGGCCACTAAACATAAAAATTCAAATAAGGGTTTTGGAAATCATTTTACTAGGTTTTGGCATAACATAACTTTATAGCCTCATTCAAATGGAAACCTTCCAATAAGTTGTTGCTTGAATTTTTTTATTGTTTAAGGATACTTTTATTTATTTATTTTTTATAACGACATATTTATACCTTTTACCATTTCTTTGCATGCAAGGACAATATTCAAAAGTAAAAATCAAGCTTTTAAGCTTTTAACAAACAATGAAAAATGCCAAATATACCCAAGAGGTCAAACTAGGTTTTGGTGTGGTCAAATTTAAAATATGGAATCAACATTTGGAAAATCGGGCCTAGTAAGAATGGCCACTAAACATAACATTTCAAATTAGGGTTTTGGAAAATGATTTTAGAGTTTTAGAATAACTTAATTTAATAACCTCATTCAAATGGAAAATTTCCAACAAGATGCCACATGTCAAACTAGAGAACCATCCACCCGCTCAAGACTACTCTTGACTCATCACTCTTTCACCACCGAGACTGAAACGAATATAAAATAAATTATTAAATAGATTAGTTAATTATATGAAAGGGTGTGACCCTTCACGCTCAAATCTTATAATGGCGAGCCTCGATTGTACATTTTATCCATCATCCAATATATTATTATTATTCATATTCATTATTACAATGATAGTCGGATTCGACTAACAGACAACCAGATTCGGTTGCTCCATTTGGTATCAAAGCTCAGATTCAGCTCCTTCGACCTGAGCTTGGATTTGGCTCCTCCAACACTCAGCTCGGACTCGTCTCATCATTTCTTTTCCTCATTTTATTTCCACTTCTTCCTCCTCCCTCATGCTCTCCAACTCCCAACCGTCCTCCCGCCTGCCTCTTTCCCTTTGTATTCCATCGACGCAGCCCTTCCACCTACATTTTTGCCCCCTTCTCCTCACGCGTTGTTAGCTTGTTTCCAGTCTACTCCATTATCTCGCATCCGCCTTCCACCACCGCCAGTTACTCCACTACGCCGCTCCCTCCTCCTCTGCGCATTCCCTCGACCTTCGTGACTGCTGCAATCATCACCACCCCTCGCTTCTCCTTCCACCACCCTGGGCAACCCTTGTGCGCCCTACCTCCATCCCACTCCCGTGACTTCCACATCCACGTTGTTATCCTTCCCCAACTCACACGCTACACACCCTCGAGGCCCCGCGTCCTCTCCCTGACACCTTCATCCCCATTCCTTCTGAGATCCCACGCGCATCCTCATCCCACCGGTTCTTTGCCTGCCGCGTCCTTGACTCTTCTAGGTCCACATTGCTCAACGCCTCCTTCCTTTTTGCGCTCCAGCATTCGCTACTCCTCTCCCCGTCCTCGCCACCTTCCCTCTTGCATCACCTCCTCAGGCGCACTCCATCACCACCCACACCACTTCTGCAACTCTCCACACAGCCACCATCCATCTCCCTTCTGTGCTGCCTCCACGCGTCGTCGCTCCCATCCACCTCCACGACCTACAACAAAAAACAAAAACAAAAATCAATTTTAAAATAATATTATATAAGAATAAAATTATTATTACAATATTTATTTTTTATAAACTATATAAAAATTAAATATTATATAATAATAACACTATTATTACAATA
>LPNX010136005.1:104631-205303 GCA_001517045.1 Pseudotsuga menziesii | reverse complement strand
TCCTATAAAATAGGGATTTTTGGCTGGCAGTCTGTAAGCCCAGTTATATCCGCATAATTGTTCAGAAATAGAAAATATCAGTATTTGGGATATTTCAGGACCTCAATCGGGGAATCAAGGAGGGGTTGATTTTATTATGGTTACTGAAACAAATGATGATAGCAAATGAAATATAAAAAGATAAGCAAACCACAATTTTCTAATTAGACTACCACGAACCTTTCTTCACCTTTCGGCTCAAAAGGAGGCTTGTGGGGTAAGTATTAAAGTTACTTTGAAACCAATAGAAATAGAATATGGAAATGATTTTAAATCAAAGTATACTACTCTGCAGATTAGTACTACGCTAGATTGAAAAAAGATGAACAAAAAGCAAAAAATGACACGGACGCAAATCCCCCCAGCGTGGATGGATAATGGGCTCGATAGAGCCTATTCAGAATTATTTTTATTACCAGCGTTTACAATATCAGCAAATTGATATGATGCCTCTTGATTCTTATACAGAATGAAACCAAGAGCTTACAAAGTGCAAAAATTAAAGATTTCAGTCAAAAAGGGAGACCCCTAGGGGGATTCAGAAGGCCCAAAAGTCACCTTCAAACAACAGCTCCTCCTCTTTTCTGTTATACCTGCTAAAAACCAACAAGCTTATTAGACTGAAATATGCCCAAAAGCACTCTGAAAGTACCTTTGGGTCGGCTTACTTTTAACCGAAAATAAGCTAAGTTAAAACTAGTTAAAAAAGGTAAAAAGGGAACCAAGGAAAGCTTGGCTTGCCTTTTAGGTAGCCAATATGATGTGCATTGATTGCTAGATTTATCTTTTATAGCAGAAAACATAAATCTAATACATGGAAGCTACAAATTCTCTTTAAAATTCCATGCAAAAAGGACGATTTCCTTAAAGCTAGATCTAGAATGCTTATGAAACCTTTTAAGAACAAGATCTAGATTATGGGCTTTGAGAAGATAGATCTATGTTAAATTTACTTTAAGATACTATATCTAAACAATATCAAAGCTGTGAACAAAGTAACCAGGTAAAAAAAATTGATTTTGAAGGAGGAAAAGGAGAAGAGAAGTGGTTGTTGCTGAAGCAGATCTGCAATGGAAACTTGTTAGTGGAGTACAGAGGGGCAATGTCTTCACAAATCTTTTGGATGTACAGTGGAGTCAAACTAGATCTACAGCGCGTCCAATCCTTGCTACCTGAAAGCTAAGCACACAATCCTGCACGAAACCTCATGAGATCTGGATATATATATGAAAAAGAGACAAGAATTACATGCAAATATACTTATTAAACATGTATAATGTAGATCTTCTAACATATATGCTATGAGATATAAGAAAAACAAGTAACCTTACTTGCCCAACTATACTCCTATTGATTTAGCTGAATCGTTCAAGCTAAACAGGGTTCAGATGCAGAAATTGAGAGAAAAGCCGGCAACATCAATGGCCGTAAGACAATGCTTAATCCACACATATGAGAGCATTACACCATTTGGCCTCCAAAGCTTCTTTATTTCAACAATCAAAAGATTACAACAGTATTACAATAGCAAGCCCTTCAATCCAACTCTAACTAGCTTGGAAGAGGCAGCCTGAGCTTTATTTATACAAAAAATAGGAGATCCAGCCCAGGGGGGCACAAATCCCAAGGAGATAGACCAAATCAGTTGATGGAGAGTCAATCAATGCAAATCTGAAGCTGAACTGAGCCTACTTGTCAATCGGGGGGCTGATTGAGCTGACACATCAACCCATAAACCGACACATCAATCCATAGAGCATCTAGGAGAGTCCACACGTGTGGAGGAGAGAGAGAGGGCGCAATTCCCCATAAAGACTGCTGAAGATCAACTCTGGATCTGTTTTGATCACCTCTTTCAGTCAAGGATTTGTCAGATCTAGTCAATTTGGTTCAGATCTGACTGATTTCAATCAAATCGACTGAGAATCCACTGATCTATGATTTTGGATTTGCTCCATTATTCATCAATTTATTAATTAAAATAATCAATAATTAATTTTTGGGGCTTTCTGACCTGAGTGATGGAAAATCACTCAAAACTAGAAAATAGTGGGTCCATGGGTTTACATGGTGCTCTTAGCTTGAAAATGAGCACCTACATGACTGAAACTGATTATTTCGCCCACTTTTATTACAAAATCAATTTTTCCAATTAAACTATTAAAAAATAGCCTATGTTTTGGAAAAATTAAATTTTAATAAAAAACAATGAAAAAACTAAAAAATTGAAAAATTGAAAAATTGAAAAATACCTAGGAGGATTTAGACATGTTCATATGACTCGACCATGATGTCTAGCATGCTGATACATTGACACATAGACTCTAATAACCTCAATAGGCCTAAATGCCAAGCCGACCACCCCAACTTTGGAGATATGGAGTGAAAAACTCAGAAACTATTAGTCGTTTATTCAACAACCAATAATAACCAAGGGAAAAAACACCCTGGGCTGATCGGATTGACAAATAAAGTCTAAGAGACCGAGTCGTTATAGACACTATCATGCTAGAACATTTATTACAATTCCCCCATGGGGTATGAACATGTGATATAGTACAACAAGCACTTCCCAGAAGTATGATTGAAGGTCTTCTGAAGTCCGAACAAGTTATCCTTGTCCGGTTCACCAGGCTCACTTGATAAAAAGCCACTAAGTACAACTTAGGTGGTAACATTCTGGCTCCAACTGTGGGACGTGTGCTTGATCTGGTCTTTAAGGCAAGGAGAGGATACGAGAGAACCAGAATCTCTGGTTTATATACCCTATTAAAACATTTCAACTGGACAAGAAAACCTCAGTAGCACAAGCTTTTCATAAAACCAAACGAACCATTAAGCTGATTTATTTAAAGAAAATAAATGTAACTAACTAATGAAAAAAAAATGTTTTACTATAGCTAAGTACAAAAGAAAAATGCGGAAAGTAAATGCTCTTTTTCAAGGAGCTTATTTTCCTACTCTAAGCATGATATAAAAAGGGTTAAGTGTAATAAAAAATCCAATGTAACCACCTAAGCATTTTATTAACATAATTTTTTTTTTCCTTGTCTTTGGTTACCAGCCAAAGTAAGGATACTTTATTTAGAAAATGCAAACCTGCGTGATGATCCGAAAGGGGCGGGATGGATGGGAAATGATAGGCATGAATAATGTCGTCATTTTTTATATTAAAAATTCATTTCTTTACTCAAAATTGAGTTTTTTGAGTAAAAAGGCATTATGTGTCCGGTTGTTGTTCTGAAAGCTGGTTCTGACTGGCTGGCTGATCAAGAATGATTTTTGGCTTAAGGTTAGAGCCATCAATCACTGAATTCAGAGTCCAGATGACCGACTTACCACGAATGGGTTTTTTTCCATTTAATTTATGGAAAAATTAACCCAAAAAACTTAGGAAAAGTAATTAAAAATTAAAAAATTAAAAAATAATTTTTCACTATTCAAAAAAGATTTTTTCGAAAAATTTTCATGTGTCCAGATGACTTAGGACATGACCATGATCTATCTAAATATTGTCTAGTAGGCTTATAACACTCAGTTGGGCTCTAATAACCCCCCAAGGCCCATAATCCAACATCGGGCATTCCGGCTTTGGAGGAAGCGGGAGAAAATCTCGTCAATTATACTTGGCTGAAGGCAAAGCATAATTGTTAGGGGCAAAAAACTCCCTGGAATACCCTATTTGAGATTCTACGTTTTAGGAGACCGAACCACTCAAACATATCCTACTAGCACATTTTATTACAAATCCCGCGGAGCCATGGTCAAAATTATTCAAATAAAAAATTGACTAGCCAATATTGGCTAGACAAGCAGACGGATCAACTGATACACTGCAATCAGACTTTGAACAAGTCTGTCAACCGGCGGCTCCTCAGGTAACCCAACTACGGTACAAAAAAGTTGGTAACAAATTTTTGAGTTTTTTTTTTGGCAGCCCAGTTTTGGGCTTGCTTGGGGTTCGTTTTGACCAGCATTTGCAGCAGTTTTGACTATAAAATTCGGTGGTCTATGACTGAAGAAAATTCAGGTGACAGAGGTAGATGCAGGAACAATCTAATTTTTGACAGCCACAGTCAAGGGCATCCGAATTTTACAATGGCAGCAGTAGAAGTAAGCAGTCCGAATTTTGCAGAGTTTAGAGGACTGAGGCACTTTGTCTAGGATTTTTCGGTGGAGATACAGAACAGCAACAACATCTTAGAAGTTTTTTTTTTGGGAGTCTTTACACAGTCCCAGATTGATGGAGGATATTTTTTTTTGGTTTAATCTTTATGAACAGTTCCGAGTTTGACAGTGTTTGAAATGCTGCTAGGGCATCCAAGGACCCCTTCTCTTACACAAATAATCACGGCACTACTCTCTTAAAGACTTGTGTATCTTCATTCCTCCCAAAGGCTATGATATTGAAGCCAACATAGACAGCAGAGGCTATGTCTATCTCTGATTTCTACAAGCTGTAAAAGAAAGACAAGGTTAATGACTGAATTACCAACAGTATGAAGACAGGAAAGCTTTTGAGTTAATCTTCTTGCTTTGATCTCCAGTTAAAATTATTTGAAGTGAATCTTGCTCTAACCTTGGGCTAATAGGAGAACAATCAAAGACAGCTACAGAATACAAAAGAGGAGCAGAAATTTTAGTGGCACAAGTTTTGCTTGTTCATTCAAAGTTCTAAGATGCAATCTCTTGAAGAGTGAAAGGTTTGATCCTCTTACAATCTTTATTATCTAGAAAAGTCTGATTTTGAAGATTGACAAAGCAATATAAAGAGGCCTATGATGCGGTGAATGAGGGCGAAGATTCAACAGTAAATGAGGGAATGGGAGATTGAAATATGCAACAGAAAAACTAGGGCAAAAGTACAATAATAATCTAGACTGAAGGTACAACGAACAAAGGAGAAGGTGCAACAGTACAGGGGGCTGATGGTGCAGCAGCTGCAGCTGGTTTGAGGTAGATCTAAGGCAGTTTCAAAGGCAGATATGAGGTAGAGATGATGGCTATAGATTAAGGATGATCAAGGATCCACACCATTCCTGTACTTGGAGTTAGCAGACTTTGAAGACCTTGATCCAAAGATGACAATGTTGCATATCATGATGATGCTATGAGGAACTGTATGATGACTTGACAGTAAACAACAGTGATGAGCAAACACTTGGGATGAACAGACTCTTGTCCTTGTGCTTAGATAGCAGTTGTCTTCATATATGGTCTACAGATAGCAGTTTCTCATTGCCAACAAAGATGTATGGATTTAACATGACAGGTATGTGTTCTTTGTTTAAGAAAATGGTGCATTGATTGTCTGAGATTCCAATACTAGTATCTAGCCACCACAGAGGAAGCTCGTTAGCTGTTTACTCCATGCAGAGATTCAGAAAATGCAGATGTGGTTCAATTCTGGAAACCTGACACTCTAATGTTCAAGCATCTGAAGGTCAACAGAATGAAACAGTAATATATATAAAGCTACAGGAAGTCTGCATTAAAGTTACTACAAGAAGCTTGCTACAGCAATTAGATGACTTAATGTTTTGAGTACAATGGAAAACGTTTGTATGGCAACTAGAAGAATGACCATTTATTGTGCTAAAATATCTGAGACTTGTGTATAGACAAGAAAGTTCATGAATTCTTTTGATGTTTGGCATATATGGATGAATAGTATATTGGCATGGGTAGTTCGTTGTAAGCATATTTGATATCATTATATGATTGGGTGATAGTAGATTCACTGAGCTTGAAGTCTCAGCAAGAGCAGAACCTTGAAGTCTGGGGATGAGCAGGCTTTTGTGATTGAATGTTTAGATGTATACAGACCTTGATGATGACATGCCTTGTGCACTTTGATGAAGCATATCCTATGAAGATGTTAAAGACCTTGTTGGTGATCAGACCTTGATGATGATGATGCATACTTGATGCATACAGTTTGATATAATTGTTGATGATGTTGATATAACATGAGCAGTTGACCAGCAGCAGAGCAGATTGATATGATGAGTATGGTATGTGTGACAGTGATACCTTTAGCAAAAGACATGATGACAATGTGACTTGATGACTTGGCAGTATTGAAGAGCAGGTGTTGATGTGACAGTGAAGAAGAAGATGAGAGTGATGAGTAGAACAGGATGAGCAGCAACAGAACAGATTGAAGAGACAGATGATGTTGATGTGACAGTGAGCTTTAATTGTAAAAGCAAGCTTGTCTTGCTTTTGAGGTTAGGATACCTCAAACCCTTCTTAGCAGGGTCTAAGAAAACTAGGGAGGGTCCTGGATGCAGAGTAGGTGCTCTTTGTATCAGTAGGTGCTGATTTTACCTAACAGTTGTAGCCGGACCAAAACTAATACAAAAAGATTACAAAATTATATGGTGTTGTGTTCTGTTATATTATGGTTCTTGATGATTCAAATGCTTATGATATGCGAATGATGAAGTGAAAGATGTTTATGAAATGATTATGCAAATGGTAGAATAGTGGAGTGATAAATTGGTAGTTAATTGTGACAAGCTAAGAAAAGTTATAAAATTGGCGTTACACTGATTCAGCCCCCCTCTCAGTTCTAACATTGCTTTCTAGGAAATGGGGTGCCACTTTGGGAGGATCAATCCAGATGGATTGGACCTATGCCACCATACCAGCATCAGAGTTTTCACTTGTTAAGTTGTATTCTGAAAAGGAAAAAAGACACCATGTTGAAAACCCTCATAGACCATTGAATGAGTATGCTTACCACACTGATGAAAATGGTACCTATCAAATCAACTCCACCTTCTTGGAACCCCTCCAAGAAGAGATAAAGACTGAAAAACTTAGTGAATTGTGGAGAATGAATTTTGATGGTGCTTACTCTAGAACGGGCAAGGGGGATGGTGTTGTCATTATTTCACCAGAGGGTAAGGTTTTCAACTTTGCTTTTAGATTGGAATTCGAAGCAACTAACAATGTGGCGGAGTATGAGGCACTTCTACTGGGCATTGAGATTGCCAAGGACATGGGGATCAAGTTGCTTAATATTAAAGGGGACTCTGACTTAATTGTCCAACAAGTTAAGGGTCAATTTGCATGCAAGTGTCAAAGACTTAAAAAATATAGAAATGCAATCTGGGATACGATGGAATTCTTTGATGCCCTTAACATAGAAGCAGTCCCTAGAGATCAGAATAGTGCCTTCGATAAGCTTGTAGTTTCAGCGTCAACTCTTCAGCCATCGGATGAGATGTTAGAGGGGGATTGGCCTTTAGAGATTAACTTCAGACCTTCTGTTCCTGATAATGTTGAACATTGGCAGGTCTTCAAAGACGATGATCAAATTTTGAGATTCATTCATAACGTTGATGAATTCCTAAACTTTAAAGTAAATGATCAGGAAGAAAACAAAGAATATTGTGGAGAAGGTGACCAGTTTAACAATCCTGTCCCACGTGGTCTAGTTGCCTTAGAAAACTTCTTTGACAGACAGGACAGAAGAAAAAACAATGTTGAGCAGATGAAACCGGGGGATTACATTGAAATCAACATTGGGACGGAAACAGAACCCAAAATTATAAAAATTGGAAAAGGTACTTCCGAAAAAGAAAGGAACTGCCTCATAAATCTAGTCAAAGAGTATAGGGATGTATTCGCCTTTACTTATGACGAACTCAAAGCCTATAGGGAAGATGTATTTCAACATACTATTCCTTTGAAACCAGAATGTCAAAAAGGCAAGCCTTTCAGACAAAAACTTAGGCAAATAAGTCCTAAGTTAGCACCAATCATTAAAAAGGAGTTAGAAAAAATGTTGGTAGCAGGAATAATAGCTCCTACAAGACATTCAACGTGGTGTTCTAACTTGGTCGTAGTTAGAAAGAAGAACGAGAGTTTAAGGATATGTATAGATTTCAGAAATCTAAACATAGCATGTCAGAAGGACAATTACCCCCTCCCCAACATGGAGACCCTCCTCCAATGGGTCAGTAGATCGAGCATGATGTCGATGCTGGATGGTTTTTCTGGCTATAATCAAGTAGTCATTCAAGAGGAAGATAGGCATAAAACCACTTTCACAACTCTTTGGGGCACTTTTGAATATCTGAGAATGCCCTTTGACCTTTTAAACGCAGGAGCTACTTTCCAAAGGGCCATGGATTATGCTTTCAAGGAGTTGATTAGTAAAATCATTGAAATCTATCAAGATGATCTCACTGTTTTTTCGAAAGAAAGATCCAGCCATGTTGGTCATCTCAGGCATATTTTTGAGTGATGTAGGAAGTATGGCATTTCTTTGAAACCGGCTAAGTTGGTGTTGGGCATAGAAGAGGGAAAACTCTTAGGACACATCATCAATAAGGACGGTGTCAAAATTGATCCTGAAAGAGTAGAGGCCATAAGAAAGATTCCCCTCCCGAAGAATGTTAAAGCCCTCCAATCCTTCAATGGTCATATAAATTTTATCAGAAGATTCATTCCAAACTTGGCCGAATTAATGAAACCTATGTAGGCCTTACTTAAGAAAAATGCCAAGTTTGAGTGGACCACCTCAGTTTGCAAATTCGGGTCTGCTACACTGCTCCCAAATTTAGGGAATCCACAAATTCGGGTCTGTTTGTAACTTTGTACCGCTAAAAATAGTCACAACATAAAAAAATCAAAAGAAGAACTTCACTGCTGCAAAAATTCAAGCCTCCTCAGTCATCCTCATCATTGGATACTTGCATAGATCAAGACCAAAAAGAAAAATTGTTTTGTTGCCTCAATTGATCACCGAAATCTCCATCTACTGCTGCTGCAAATCTGAGCCAACTGCTCACCCATGAAAATCAGAGCAAAGTAGTGATGGGTTTACCAGATTTGAAGATCGATCATGAAGGCATTTGCAAAGGATGTGCAAAAGGAAAGAATATCAAGAATGCATTTCTGAAGAGTGAGACAAAGACTAAAGGTACATTGGAATTAGTCCATTCAGATGTATGTGGTCCAATGCCCTCAACATCTTTGAGTGGTTATGAATATTATGTTACATTTATTGATGACTATTCTAGAAAGACATGGATATATTTCTTGAAAGCAAAGGATGAAGTATTTGGAAAATTCAAGGAATTCAAAGCCTTGATAGAGAATTGGAGCAACCGAATCCAGTTGTCCGTTAGTCGAATTCGACTATCATTTTAATAATGAATATGAATAATAATAATATATTGGATGATGATAATAATTACAAAGGAGGCTCGCCTTTATAGGCTTTGAGCGTGAAGGGTTACACCCTTTCATATAATTAACTAATCTAATTAATAATTTATTTTATATTTGTTACATTGCCACTCCCTTTAAGGGAGCTTTGTCCTCAAAGCTTGAGTATTTCTTAATGTCATCCTTCATTCTGAATTGGTGTCGATATTAGAATCGGATGAGATTTCTGGTGCAGAGACTTGCACTTCCTCTCCATTGGTGATTCTGCACTGTATTGTCTCATTGTTCCTACATTTATGGCTTGGGGTCCAGTCATCACCGCATTGACGGCATATGTTTTTCTTCTTTTTCTTTTTATTATCAGAGTAATCGTTAGATGCCTTTGATCTATTTTCTATTTGTTACCCCTCAAAATACATCAGCACTGTTTGAGTTTCCAAACCAGTTGTCCTTTAAGGTCCCAAGCACAGCTTTAAAAGGGCGTGATGATCACTAGTTAGATGGCTCAGTCAGCAATAGTAGTATTCAGTCTCAAGCTCTAGCTCAAAGATCATTGAGCTCTGGTACTGGTCAAACAACAGTGGCTTTATCTGTACCCTTGCTGGAGACTACTTGACTGCTGCTTTGATGGATTTAAATCCTGAGCAGTAAGGCACTCTTGCAACTCTTGTTATAGGGGTAGTGCAATCAAGTTCCTTGGTACAAAGCAACCCCATGAAAAGTGGCTGAAGGATGTAGAAGACTATGTTGTCAGACGATCTTTTGCTATGACTGAGCTTGGACATGACAGTAATGTCCGTGAAATTGAAACAATCACCACCTACGATCCCTCTACTCAAGAATTCATCATCACTACACCTTGTGAAAGTGCTCAAAAGTACTGGATTGGAGGGGCCGGAAGTTACACCCACGTTGTAGTTTTTTCCCAGCGTGTTATCAATGGAAAGAATAAAGGTGTGCATGCATTTATTGCACAAATGTGAGACAAAGATGCCTTTAGATCTTTATGCAGCGCTGCAACTTGATTGTGTTTGCAAAGTGGATATCAATGCTAGAAATCATAATCTTAGAGATGGCTAGAATTTAAGTGAATTACACATGAAGACTACCACAGAATGTCCTTATATGCAAGATCCGGTTACTTTCTTTTATTTATATCATAGTGCATCTGAAGGAAGAGGCCTATTTGTTCTTCACATTCCTGCTTCAAAACATGGTGTCAGTAGTTGTTGTCAACCCTTTCCAGAACAGGGAGCTCTCCTCTGGTCAGATTGAAAAGCAGTTCCATGAAGGTTTACGATGCAATGGAACATCAAATGTGGACATGCGCTCTGATTCTATTCCTACTGTCTTCAAGGTGGATTATGTCAGTTCTATTGTAGAAGCAGGAAAACTACTGCAGAGAACAATGAAAGGAATGTGCGGTATATTGAGTTCGACTTAGGTTGTTCGAGCATTCACTATGAAGCCAGTGATTTCCTTTACAAATATTTCTGGTTTTCACATACAAAAAATGTAAATTATTGTCAGAGGATCTCAAACGCTAAATCTGCCTGAGAGGTAGCCATCACTTTTTCTCCAAAGGCGGCTTCACGAGCACTTTAAAGCAAATACTCGTGGTCGAGATGAATGGGGTAGGGTCTGTCCATTTGGGCATGATTTACCTGGACATGAGGGACTTGAAGAAGGTCCTGATTTTGTCAGATTGGACAAGGAAATAGACCATCAAAAGAGAGTTTTTCTGGCAGTTGTGAGTGGCATGCATATGGTTCCAAAGAAGAAGAAACAGAAAATGGCGTCTGACTATAAACAGAAAGGAAGTGAAAGTTGTAGCCGATACTCAGCTTGAACCACAACACACTGCTATTTTCACGTGATCGGGTTGGACCAAGTCACGGGCATCCATGGTTACGTCGCAGTGTTTGGGCCATGACTTATATGTATATTATTGGCCGCCATAAGCCTAACCACGAACTAAGAGATACTGTAAGAAATTTTTCCTCATCGATGGAGCTTCTACATAGCACGGTTCATAGTGACATACAGTTCACAGCGCATCGGAAGACAACATTTATTTCTTTTGGCAGCCGATGGTCTCCTTAGCAGCTGATAGCGTATTTGTGTGGAGATCGAGATATAAAATTCAGTAGTAGTTTAATAGAGCTCGAGGCTCAGCATGATTGAAATTAAAATTTTGTCAAATCGCAAATTCATCTTTGGAAGGCGAGTGGATTGTCGTGAGCATCATGACTCATCTCACGTAGAGTTTTCATCAGTGGGGGTGATCACGTGGAGCTTTTTCTTTTTCAGCAGGGCATCATTCTATTCCAGACATGAGTTACTAGCAGCCGTTAAGTCAACTTGTGTTCAATAATCGTGATGAAAGCTCGATTTGGCGAAGCTACCAACCCCCACGTCGGCGCTTAAACTACTTTTTGAATTATGAATGCCATCCACATACCGGTGTCAATTTGAGTGGCTGCTGATTTGCAAATCCCATGGGGTTCTTCGTCTTTTTAGCAGCAGTTACGTATTCATAATTTTCTTGACCGCTGATGGTGGGGAATCTCCACTGATGTGTGCTCAGCAAAAAAAAAAAAAAATCAAAACCGCGATGGAGTATCAGTGATCAGTTTCACCTATATCCTTTGATGGCCGCTTGGGTGCCGACGGGATGATAGATAGTAGCGGAAGTGACCATTAGTGGGCCATCCCACGAGTCGTTGGTCTCACTCTAAACACCGTGGAGCTCGGACCCGCTTTTCGGTCGTGTTGTATGAGTGTGATTCAAGCCACTTAGGTATATCTTTTGCTACATGGAGTTGGCAGAGCTACTTATCCACCAAATATGGCCGTTTCTCTAGAAAAAACCACTGATTTCATTGGAAAACAGCTGCAAAGGTTTCGACCCTTTTACGTGTGCTAGTTTGGTTAGGAGGAAGGTTTGAAATATAGTTAGATTCTTTTCTAATAAAAGCAGAGTCTATTGTAACACTTGGAGGAAAAAGGAAGAGTTCCATTTAGTTAAGTCAATAGTCATTAAGTCTTGATTTGAGAGAAAAGTGGATCCAAATCTTTTTTCCCCTTTTTTCTTTCATCACATTATTATTTAATTATTTTTGTCTTTACTTTATTGAAGAGGAGAAAAGCCTTTTGGGCTATAAAGAGCAAAGCTCTTTCTTTGAAAAGATGGAATCTTTGGGCTGGGAGGATTTTTTCCCTAGAGCTAATAAAGAAAAAATATCATGTTGAGTTTTTGGGATATGTTGGGTTCCTCTGTCGTAGTTTCGGGTTTTCATAAGTTATAGACCAAGCCAACATAGAGGGCTATAATCTAGCACATTGGGCAAGCATTTGCGGCTGCCAAGTTGTTTGTCGCCGTTATGTTCTTAGAGGTTTGGGAGTAATGAAAAGTTGTCAGTTATACTTTCATTCTCCTTGCCTCTGATTATGGAACGAACTAGCTTAGTCTCACTTCTGCGAAACACAAAGCCCTTCTGAGTCCCCTCCTGACTCCATTTACCCTTCTGGTATTGGTACTGGCCTTCCCTCGAGGACTGATCCTCCCTTCCCTTCCTGCCCATCAAGCCGAATCATTTTCCTTTTTTGCCACCTGTGTTTCTTTAAGGCGGCCTCTTCAGATCACCTTGCCCTCAGCCGCACCTTCCTTAGCGATCCGAACTTAGGAAAACCCCCCTAGAGCTGGAGAAGAGCTAGCCTAAAGCGAGGAGAGAGGGGTGTGGTGACATTGTCCTCTCTCTCGAGAGTTGTCGCCGGGCTGGCGCGCCGGTGGTTTGGGCTTTCAGCACTCACGTGCCAGTTTCAGGCGACAACACCATTTCATAGGCATATGATTGAGGTTTGTGGCATTGATGGCCGGGAGACCAGGTATCTGCACAGTACCTACATTGTGTCTCTTTTTCTTGTCGATAATGGATATCGCCTCTTGTTTTTATTCCTTCCAATTTGTGTTCTGCGGCTTTTGCTTTATGTCTTGCTACTTCTACGTTAAGTATGTCATGTAACTTTAAGTCTTTTTGGAGGTATGGTTTAAGACACCCTAAATAGGTTTCGAGTTTTTGCTTGTCAGACAACCCAACTACTTGCGTCGATAAGGATTCCCATTGATGAGTGAATTCCTCAACGTTTTCGATTTGTTGTAGTCTGGTAAGTTTACTGAAAAATTCATCTTCTTTGATTCCTTGAAACCTATTAAAAAAATCATTTTTGAACAAGTTCCAAGTGTAGGTAAAATTATCTCTCTTCCACCATAAGTACCAATTATAGGCGTACCCTTCCATATGCATTGACACATATTTCATCTTCTCCTCGTCATATTGAATGTTGTAAATGTCGAAGTATTCTTCTGCTTTGTTTATCCAAGCAACGCATTGGTCTTCACTCCCATTGTATTTTGACAACTCTATTTTTGCCTTCGGTGGGTGCACTTTGTAAGGGCGACGTTGATTTCCTTTTGCCTTATGGTTTGATGGTGGCTCGAAACTACTGGACAATGAAAGTGACATATTTGAATTGCTTCGTTGTTGGCGGTGATTTTTAGTTTTCTTATTCTCTACTATTTTACTGATAGCGTCTATTTTGCTGTTTAATCGTGCCTCCATCTCTAGCAGTACTTGTGTTTTTATCTCTTGCTTAAGCGTCGCATTGTTAATCTTTATTTCTTTTCGCAATTCTTCTTGATTCTTTGCGAGTGTTTCCTGGGTGGCAACATGAAATGAGGCATCTAACATATCTAGACTCTGATTTGGTCTGGACTGGGTGTGAGCCTTTGTAACATTTCGATTAATGTATTATGGTTCTGCGTCATGGTGCTCATGTTCTGTGTTAAGGTGTTTATGTTTTGAGTCATGGTACTTATTTTGTCATCCAAATATTTTTGCTTTTCGTTCAGGATGTTAAATTTTTTATCCAGCCTTCTTTCTAGTATCAGAACAAGCTCATCTTTGAGTACTGTATTGTTATTTTGCATCTTTTCCTCCAAGGTTTTTAGGTCAGCGATAAGGGACCTGGTGTCCTTCTTCACTTTTTCGATTTTATCTTTCAGTTCCGCCATAGTCTTGGACCTTGTATGCGGAAGTGTGTATTTCAACGCTATTTTTGGCCTTTTGAGGTGAAAATTTGAATAATAATATATTAATTAATTATTATTATTATTATTATTATTTTTCGTAAACTATATAATATTTGTATATAGTTTTTTTTGGCAATTATTATAATAATAATACATGATATATATATATATATATATATATATATATATTTAAATATATTATTATAAATATATTACAATGTGATATTATATTATATTATATATTATATAATTATAATTATAATGTATTGTTTGTTTTGTTATTTTGCAGGTTAGCGTGGAGATAGAGGGAGCGACGGTGTGTGAGGGGACGACGTTGTGAGGAGGCGGCGAGGGCAGGGAGAGCTGCGCGAGTATGGAAGGTTGGTGGATTGGAGGTGGGGGGAGGAGTTGAGTGGGCTGGCGAGCGGGAGGGGGAGTCGAGCTGAAGAGGAGGTGGCGTGAGGATTGCGTGCAGGTTGTGGGAGGCAGTGATGCGCAGGCAGGAGGAGCGCCGAGGGAGAAGCATGAGCAGCGAAAGAGCTGGGGGAAGAGGGGAGCGGGGAGCGTGAGGGAGGAGGAATGGAGGTTTGTGTGGGAGAGGGGTGGAGCAGAGGAGTGTGGGCGAGTTGGAGAGGAGTGCGAATGGGGAGGGTGAAGCGTGGAGTGTGCACAGGGGCTGCGTGGAGGTGTGCGAGGATGTGGGAAAGCGTGGAGGACGCAGCAGGTGGATGGAGAGAGGGATGTATGGGGAATAAGGATGGCGGAAGAGCATGGTAGTGGTAGCGCGCGTGGAGAAATGGGGAGGGAAGATGGAGCAATTGTATGAACCTGGAACCTGGAGAGAATGAGTGAATGAGTGAACCAGGAAGAGCTAAAACCAAGCTCTGATAGTAGGAGGAGCCGAATCCAAGCCTCACCCGAGGAGTTGACGAGCCGAGTCCGAGCTCAGAGTGCAGGAGCGAATCCGCTCTGATACCAAATGGAGCAACCGGATTCGGTTGTCCGTTAGTTGAATCCGACTATCATTTTAATAATGAATATGAATAATAATAATATATTGGATGATGATAATAATTACAAAGGAGGCTCGCCTTTATAGGCTTTAAGCATGAAGGGTTACACCCTTTCATATAATTAACTAATCTAATTAATAATTTATTTTATATTCGTTACAAGAATCATTCAGAAAGAAGAATCAAGACACTCAGAATAGACAAAGGTGGATAATACTTCAAAAGATTTTCAATCATTTTGTAAAGAAGCTGGAATCAAGAGGGGACTAACTACTCCCTACTATCCTCAACAGAATGGTGTTGCAGAAAGAAAGAACATGACCATTATGGAAGCAGTGAAGACAATGATACATGATCAAGATCTTCCAATGTATCTATGGGATGAAGCAACAAGGACGACCGTTTATGTACATAATAGATTATCCCATAGTGCCCTTGGATTCAAGACTTTAGAAGAAATGTTTACAGGAAAGAAGCCTAAAGTGAGCCACCTCAAGATATTTGATTGCCCAGTATATGTTCACATACCAAAAGAAAAGAGAACCAAGTGGGACCCTTCCAAAAAGAAGGGAATATTTGTTGGATACTGTGAAGTCTCCAAAGCCTTCAGAATATACATTCCAGGATTCCATTTCATGGAGATTAGTAGAGATGTAACATTTGGAGAAGAGGTAGCTCTCAAGAGATCCAGAAAGTGCCAACATGAAGAAGTATATGAAGAAGATGTACCTCCCAGAAGACCATGATATGCTAGAACGTCAAGAACCTCCCACTATGAATATGTCATGAAAGAGAAAGCCTGCTTGGGCAAGAGAAATTATACAAGAAGCAGAGAAGTATGGAGCTCCAGAAGGCTCCACAAGAGTAAGCAAGAAGCCATAGCCATTTTCTAGTTATGTGGCTTTGATGTACGATCTTGTAGATCAAGAACCTACCAGTTATGAAGAAGTTATACAGAAGAAAGAATGGGTAGAAGCAATAACGAAAGAATACCAGTCAATAATGAAGAATGTTGTTTGGGATATAGTTCCCAAACCAGAAGGAAAAAGTGTGGTATCTTCCAAGTGGATCTACAAGATAAAGCAAGCAGTTGATGGAAGTATTGAGAACTACAAGGCAAGCTATGTAGCTAGAGGATTCTCTCAGAAAGAGGGAATTGATTATGAAGAGACATTTGCGCCAGTAGCAAGGTACACTTCCATTAGAACCATCATGGCACTTGCATCCATGATGAAGTGGAGTTTACACTAGATGGATGCGAAGACAACTTTCTTGAATGGTGTTATTGAGAAAGAAGTGTACATAGAACAACCACAGGGATTTGAAGTTGAAGACAAACGGACTCACATATGCAAGTTGAAGAAGGCTCTGTATGTATTGATGCAAGCTCCTAGAGCTTGGTATGGAAGGATAGATAGCTTTTTGACGAGCTTAGGCTTTACCAAAAGTAAAGTCGACCCTAACCTTTACCTTAAGGTTATGGATGATGAACCTGTCATATTATTGCTGTATGTGGATGATTTACTTTTGACAGGAAATGAGAAACATATTGTACAGTGCAAGAAGAAGCTCACTGAAGAATTTGAGATGAAAGACCTTGGATTGATGCACTATTTTCTAGGTTTGGAAGTATGGAAAAACCCATAAAGGAATTTTTCTCAACCAGGGAAAGTATGCTATGGAAATCCTCAAAAGATTTGATCTGTTGGAATGTAAAGCCATGGCCACACCCATGGATACCAACCTGAAGCTGTTAGTTGATGAATCGTTAGAGTTAGTTGATGTGACTCACTATAGACATATTTTTGGGTCGTTGATGTATCTGACTAATACTATGCTAGATATATGTTTTGCTGTGAACACCTTGAGTCAATACCTAGTTGAGCCTAGAAGTTTTCACCTAGTAGCTGCAAAGCATGTGATGAGGTACTTGAAAGGTATGATAGACTTTGGTTTATACTATGTTGGAGATCTTGTCTATAGATTGTATGGTTATACAGATGCAGCTTGGGCTGGAAGTGTCTCTGATAGGAAAAGCACCTCAGGTGGATGTTATTGTCTGGGATCCGCCATGATCTCATGGTTCAGCAGGAAGCAACCCAGTGTTGCTCTGAGCACAACTGAAGCAGAGTATATAGCAGCTTGTTCTGCTAGTTGTGAAGCCATATGGCTTCGAAAATTGATGTTACGTCTATTTGACTTGGAGTTGGATACCACGATGATTCTATGTCAAAACCAGAGTTGTATAAAGATGGCGGAGAACCCAGTGTTCCATGACAAGTCAAAGCACATAGAAATCCGGTATTTAAGATGGCAGAGAACCCAGTGTTCCATGACAAGTCAAAGCACATAGAAATCCGATATTTTTACATATGGGATATGGTACATAAGGGAGCTATAAAGCTCTAGTATGTGAGCACTGGTGAGCAAGTTATTGATGTGTTGACTAAGCCTCTATCTCAAGTAAAGTTTGAATACTTTCGTGACAAGCTTGGTGTGGTTCGAAAGGACCTTCCTTGAAAGGGGGAGCAATGATGATGATGTTGCAGTGGGATTGCATCATCCCTGAACATTAGTCCTAAAGTGATCTGCGGAATTTTGTCTCCGTGATGTGCTTGGGATTGTATCATCCCTGGACATTAGTCCTAAAGTGATTTGCAGACTTTTGTCTCCATGATGTGGTTGGGATTGTATCATCCCTGGACATTAGTCCTAAAGTGATCCGCAGACTTTTTGTCTCCATGATGTGGTTGGGATTGTATCATCCCTGGACATTAGTCCTAAAGTGATCCATAGACTTTTGTCTCCGTGATGTAGTTGGGATTGTATCATCCCTGGACATTAGTTCTAAAGTGATCCTCAAACTTTTGTCTCAGTGATGTGGTTAGGATTGCATCATCCTTGGACTTATGTCCTAAAGTGAAAGGGATTGATCATCCCATAATTGGATCATGTGTGTTGTGGGTTATGTTGCTGCAGATGATGTTGTTGCTGATCGAAAGATCAAGTGTTGCTGTAGACGATCGAGTGATCGAGTGCTGCAAAAGATGAAGATCAACAATGAAGACTCAGTGCTGTAGAAAATGATTCTCCAGTACTGAAGATATTGAAGATGTTCCAGTAACTGTTCGAGTTGCTGATGTTGTTGAAGAAAAATTCCAATGATTTATAGATGTATCACCTTGATGTTGTTGATGATGATCTCTCTCCTTGCTTCTACAATTGATGGCGTTGATGCTCTCTCTCCTTGGTCCTACAGTTTTTTTTTTGTTGGCAAAGTGGTGGAACCCCCCTGACTAGCAGGGTTGCCATTGGCTAAGTAACCACGAACCAGGGGCATCTAAGTCGTCAAAATCACCTGGGGATCGCACCAACCCTTAACATGGTTGGATTTTTTGGTATCCGACAGGATTAGAACCGTCAACCTTTCAACTTAGGGGGCGTCTTAACCATACCCCACCACCAATTGTTCTACATCTCGCGGATGCCTTGGTCCTACAGTTGATGTTGCTGCTGTCAGTAGAATACCCTTCTGGTTAAGGGGGAGTGTTGAAATATTGTAACTTTGAAGAATATTCTATTGTATTTTATTATTCTAATCTAGTTGGAGATGTTTTATTCCTCCGTCGGGATGTTATTATTGTATTTGGTCGTCATAGAGTCATGAGGTAAAACCTCCCTTGTAAGTCGGTTCGATAGAACCCTCCAGGAAGTAATATTATATTGTTTTGAGTCTTCCTACGTAATTCGACCTAGTGAAGTTTGTTGGGGCCGACCTAGTTAGGGAAAAAGTCAAGTGGAAGATAAAGTATAAATAGGAGTGATGTGCTCCTCATTTGGACACACACACTCACTTGTGTAATTTGCATAGGAGAGAGAGAGAGATATCTGTAAGAAGAAGGAGCACTTGTTTGGGGTTTTGTCTTTGTACTTTTGATCATCTATATTGAGGAAGTTTTGCTAGGTTTTCTTCCCCTAGAGGGTTTCCCAGTGTAAAATTTTGCTCATTCTCCCGACCCGGTTTCAACCTCTATTTTCAACATTGTTTAATGCCCAACCCAATTTACTCTCAACTGCAAATTAAGTTATTTCTCATAAACAATTTATAACTGAAACACAAGAAGATTTTTTACAATTTTAATGAGCAGCAATGAAAAAACACATTCACATATAAAAAATCAGACTCAGGAATTTTTGGTCAAATGACCCAGGCAAAACCCCAACCTCCGGGGAAAACCTGTGAGAGAGAAATTCTTTATTTATTTTCCAATAGTATAGCAGAAAAGCAAAAAATTTCAGTCACAACTTATCTCAACCAGAAGATTAAAATCAACCTCGAAATTTGTGCCCACTTCAAAAAAATCAAACCCAGAATTTTCTGCTTGCAACCTCATAGAAAAACGTGCTGCTACAGGACTGTACGGACGCTGTATGAACAACCTGTACATACTGTACTATACGGTTACTGCCTCAAAAATCATGCCTACTGAAGCAGAGAAGAGAATTTCTGCCTCAAAATTCGTGCCCACCTCATTGCCTCGAAATTCATGCTCTATATGAACTAAAAAGGTACAGTACAGACTGTACTGTACAACTGCAATAAATGTGCGAATTTCTGCCTCAAAATTTGTGCCCACTTCACTATCGTACTTTCACCTCGAAATTCATGCCATAGAAAAAAAAACTTCAGTCGTTGCGTTTTTCTCCTTCTTTGAAAAATGAAAATCGAGTCTCTCTCTCAAAATAAAGATTGTGCCTCTTCACATGGAAAATTGCTTTATAGGTAAAAATGGGTGGGTGAGTGAAAGGTCATCTAATCCAAGGGTGAGTGAACGGTCATCTAATCCAAGGGCCCATATTAGACTAGATGAGTGGTTGTGATAAAATCACTTTTCTCCACAAATTAAAATTTAATTCACTCACTTTTTAAATTTTTTACTTGAAGTACACTTTAATCACTAAAGTACATTTAATGCTCATCTCAAGTCATTAATATAAATTCCATGTGACATGACCCCTTTTCCTAGTGACTTAGGCAAAAGTCACCAAGGGGAACAACTCCGAAGGTATAAAAAATTCAACACCCAAGATAAATCAGTGTCTATCTTGTTGTGAAATTGAATTGAATACTAATGTTATCTATCTTAGCATATTGAATCTTAACATTACCTTGCTTTAGGGACAAAGCATCTTAAAAGAAGAGGGCAATGTTATATATAAATAATTAGATAAATATAAGAAAAATAAATAATAAATAAAAATGTAATAATTCTTAAAACTGAAATCGTATAATAAATTTTAATTAGTCATCAAAGAGCATGACTTTATGAAAAGTCATACTCATACCCCCGTTAAAACATATATATGCGAGATTTATGTTGTAAATTACTTCAACCAAAGTTTTATAAATAAATATTATATTTTTCTCAGTCAAAATTTGTCTTCACCATGGAGTTTTACATTGCAAAGTCAAATTGAGGTTGACTTTGGTATTAGTTCGACTCATTATGTCGATGTCGATTAGGAGATGGATGATTATTGAAGTTATTCTTCATGAAAATTGCCTTTTATCTTATCTGCTTAGTCTATTCAATGAGAGCATAGATGAGATTATCTAGTATAAATCTACCTTGAACAAACCCAATTAGCTCCTGTTAGTTTTGTATCTAGGGAGGTGTTCTCCTAGTGACTTTTGCCTTAGTCACTTAGAGAGGGGACATAAAGTGACCCTTGCATTAAATGACTTAAGTAAAAGCATTTAATTTGACTTTAGAGCATTAAAGTCACTTTTTGATAGATTTAAGTGGGTGAGTGAAATTAATATTTTAGAAATAAAATATGAGCATTTAATTTCAGCCCTTGATATAATCTAATCTCCACCGTTGGATTAGACTCACCCTAGGGTTTTCTCAAAAAGACATGGGAAAGGCATTTTGCCTCACTTTTGCAGATTGAAGTGAGAAGAGAGAGCTGAGGGAGAGAAAAGAGAGTTTTCATTTTTCCTGAGCAAGAGGAAAAATTTTGTAGCACGCAAATCGAGGGAAAGGACAACAAAGAGGGCACGAAAATCGAGGAGAAGACAACAACATTTATTGCTGGTCCATACAACACGGTTTTCGAGGCAAATTTTTGGGCACGATTTTCGAGAAATTTTTTTGGGCACAGATTTCGAGGTCCGTACAGTCTACACCGTCCGTCCGTATAGTGGCACAGAAATCGAGGCAGAAATAGAAAAAAATCAGTTTGATTTTTGCTGCTCGGCATGTGAATCGAGACAGAAATTTATCTTCCGGGTTGAGATAAGTTGGTTTGATATTTTCTGTGTATTGTTGTAAATGATAAACTTCTCCTGAAAAATAAAAATACTCTCTCTAGCTGGTTTTCCCCTAGTGGGTTTTTCCAGGGCCATTGGCCAAAAATCCTAGTGTTCTGTGTGATTAAATGGCGTGCTGATTTTTATTTCCTATCACTGAAAAGATTGTTTACAGCAGTGTTTTAAGTCTGAAATTTTTTGTTTATTTCTAGCACTTTATTTTCTGAGAATGTCATAAATAGTGATATAAATTTTACTTGAAACCGGTGGCTGAAAACTAGTGAAAAATCTACATGGTATCAGAGCGGGTTGTGGCAAAAAATTAAATTTTAGCAGTGAAACAGTCATTTCCAGAATTCAGAAAAACCTTTGTGGCAGTAGTACATTTTGCTGAAACTTGTTCTTTGAGAAAATGACTTTCGTGGGGTTGAGAACTGAGGATAGGTTGGATGGGACAACGAACTTTGTCTCATGGAAAGCCCAGATTTTACTTGTGCTGAGGGAGAATGAGTTGTGGGAGGAAGTAGTTAGAAACACTACAACAAATCCCATTACTATTCCTCCTTCTACTGATGCAGTATTACTTGCAGCCTTTAATAAGAAGGATATTAAAGCCATGAGGATAATCTTAGATGCTGTTAAAGGCCATGTTATTCCTCACATTTTAGTGAAGGATCATGCACATGAAATGTGGACTACTTTGACCGGTTTGTTTACTAGTACTAATGAAAATAGGAAGATTGTACTTAGAAAGAAGCTGAAGAACGTCAAGATGGTCAAAGGAGAGGCATGTATGACTTATCTTACTAGGATCTCTCAGGTGAGAGATGAGCTTGCAGCTGTTGGGGTGGCCATTGATGCTCTTGAGTTAGTGCGGACAGCCTTGAATGGGGTGACTGCACCTTGGGCTGTGTTTGTTCAGGGGTTGGTGGCTAGAGAGAACTTACCATCTTAGGACAGAGTATGTGATGACTTTGTTCAGGAGGAGACTTGGAGGGGTTTCTTGCAGTGCAGTGGCTCTACTAGTAGAGGGGATGAGGAGGATGTGGCATTGACAGCGAAGGGGAAGAAGAAGAGCAAGAAGGGTCCCAAGAAGGGTGGGGCCAAGCAGCAACAGGATGGGCAGAAGAAGGATATGGGCACTGTGAAGTGCTTTGCATGTCACAAGATGGGAAACTATGTTGCTATGTGTCCAAACAAAAAGAAGAAGAAGCAGCAGACAGTCGGTTCAGCTGAGATCGATGATTTTGCAGCTAGATTTTAGAGTGAGTTTTCACTTTGCACTGGGCATATTGAGAGAGAGAGAGAGAGCATCCATTCTCACCAGTGCGGATGTTGACAGACAGAGGGAGTTTTCCTGTGTGACAGACCATTCTTACAGTGCATCTACTTCCAGCACTTGGTACATAGATAGCGGAGCCTCGAGCCACATGACAGGTGCTCGTGAGATGTTCTCTGAGCTTTCACAGGCAGATACAGATGTGGAGGTTGTGTTGGGAGATGGCTTAGTAGTCAGTGCAGTTGGATGTGGGACCATTACATTTCAGAGGGAGTCCATGAGTCCCATGGTATTGTATTGCAGGATGTATTGTATGTGCCTGGGCTGAAGAAGAACCTAGTGTCAGTTTCCATGATCAAGAATCAGGGTCTTGGGGTGTCTTTCCTAGATGGACACGTGCATATGTTTCCCAAGACTGTAGGACCATTTGCTTCAGTTGCCATTGGAGCGAGATGTGGGAAACTGTATAGGCTCTTGTTTCAGCCGCAGCATGCTTTAGCACATAGAAGCAATAGTGAGTTGTGTGAGCTTTGGCATAGGAGGATGGCTCACTTGCATCATCTAGCCTTGGGGTTGTTGAGGCACATGGTGACAGGTTTACCAAAGTTCAGCACAGGGTAGAGTGATGTGTGCAGGGGGTGTGCTTTGGGAAAGTACACCAAGACTATTTTTTCGAGCAGTGATAGTAGGTCAGCTGGTACTCTTGACTTGATACATTCAGACTTATGCAGACCTATGTCTTCTGTGTCCTTGAGAGGATACGAGTATTATGTGACATTCATTGATGACCATTCCAGGAAGACCTGAATCTACTTTCTGAAGAGCAAGAAGTCTGAGGAATTCTTGCAGAGGTTCGAAGAGTTCAAATCTCTTGTGGAGAACCAAACAGGGAGGAAGATCCGAGTCTTGAGATCGGATAACAGGGGTGAGTATACCTCCAAGGAGTTTGATGGATTTTGCAGACAGGAGGGGATCATGAGATAGTTGACAGTTCAGTATACTCCAGAGCAGAATGGAGTAGCAAAGAGGAAGAACAGGTCCATTGTTGGAGCAGCTCAAGCTATGTTACATGACCAGTCACTTCCTTTCTTTCTCTGGGCTGAGGCATGCAGCACCGCTGTATACCTTCAGAACAGGAGTCCCCATTGGGCAGTGGGGAATATGACACCTGAGGAGTGTTTTTCAGGCAAGAAGCCTGAAGTTGGCCATTTTCGTATATTTGGTAGTCTGACTTATTCTCATGTCCCTTCAGAGAAGAGGACAAAGTTGGAGCCCACTACAGAGAAGGGCATCTTTGTGGGTTATGATGAGACTACGAAGTCTTTCCGCATTTATCTTCCCTCTCAGAGGAGAGTGGTGGTGAGGATGGATGTGAAGTTTGAGGAGCGAGCCTTCAGGAGGTCAAGAGAGTCAGAGCAGGGAGAGCAGCAGGTCCCTGCACCTCAGGATCCATCTACACAGCAGTTAGGATCACAGGTTTCCGGGGTTACACAAGGTGTTGGCACAAGTTCACCAGGTTCAGTGGTTAGGTCAGCAGGGTCTTTGAGGATAGGTGATGGGTCTACTATTACAGGTACACCTTATAGGGGATCGGGATCAGGATCGATATCAGGATTACAGGGTACACCTGGTGTTGGCACACCAGCTTCAGGTTTATAGGTGATTGGGGCTTCTAGCTCTGGTAGTTCTTCAGATGAGGACATGCCAGTGTGGAAAGAACGTTCAGGGAAAAAGAAGCCTAAGTGGATTCGAGAGACCTTGAAGGATGCCTTAAAGGCTGGGACACCCAGTGACAAGGTGAGAGACATCAAGATGCTTGACAGATTGGGCATGGTGTCGGTGGCTTGTACACGAGATTCTGAGCCTTCTACTTTTGAGGAGGCCTCCTAGCATTCGGTATGCGATGATGGATGCGTACCATTCCATCATGAAGAATGATCTATGGGAGATTGTTTCGAGACCGGAGGGGAAGTCAGTGGTGACCTCTCGTTGGCTTTACAAGATGAAGCATGCGGCAGATGGGAGTGTGGATAAGTACAAAGCCAGGTTTGTAGCGCAGGGGGTTTCTTAGGTTGAGGGCATTGATTATGATGAGACTTTTGCGCCGGTTGGCCGATATACTTCTATCAGGGCATTGATTTCCATTGCGGCGGAAATAGGTTGGAAGATCCATCAGATGGATGTGAAGGCCGCATTTCTCAATGGGATCATACAGGAGGAGATTTACATTGAGTAGCCTTAGGGCTTTGAGACACATGACAGAGAGACACATGTATGCAGGTTGAAGAAGGCCCTTTACGGGCTGAAGCAAGCTCGAAGAGCTTGCTACTCCAGGATTGATTCTTGCATAGTATGGGGTTTTAGAAGAGTGAAGCAGATCCGAATCTCCACTTCATCATGGTTGGAGATGATCCGCTTGTTCTTCTGCTATATGTTGATGACTTGTTTATCACAGGGAGAGAGAGACCCATTGCAGCGTGCAAGAAGGATCTTGCAACAGAGTACGAGATGACTGATATTGGGCTGATGCATTATTTTTTGGGATTGGAGGTTTGGCAGGAGCCTGGACATATTTTCCTAGGGCAGGGAAAGTATGCGGTTGATATTTTGAGGAGATTCAAGATAGAGAATTGCAGGCCTATGCCGACACCTATGATCACCAGCTGGAAGAAGCTTCATGCTTCTGAGGGAGAGTTGGTGGATCCTACTTTATACCGTCAGCTTATTGGGTCATTGATGTATCTGGTCAACACTCGGCCAGATTTGTGTTTTGCAGTGAACACTCTTAGCCAGTTCATGGTTGAGCCTAGGAGTGTGCATTGGGTCGCTGCAAAACATGTGTTGCGCTATCTTTCAGGGACAGTGGATTTTGGTTTGGACTACAGGAGGTCAGAGGGGATCAGATTGGTTGGCTATATAGATTCAGATTAGGCAGGCAGTGTGGCAGACCGAAAGAGCACTTTCGGATGTTGTTTCAGTTTGGGCTCGGCAGCAGTGCCGTGGTTCAGTTGGAAGCAGAAGTCCATTGCATTGAGTACTGCAGAGGCTGAGTACATGGCAGCCAGTTTGGCCAGCTGCGAGGCCTTGTGGATTCACAAGTTGCTAGTGAATCTATTTGGTCAGGGGCTTAGGCCTACGGTTATTTACTATGACAATTAGAGTTGCATCCAGCTCTCTGAGAATCCGGTTTTCCATGACAGGTCAAAGCACATTGAGATCAGGTACCATTTCATTCGAGACTATGTTCAGAGAGGGGCAGTGATGCATCCGTACATTTCCATTGATGAGCAGGTAGCAGACATACTGACGAAGTCTTTGGGGAGGGGCAAGTTTGTCTTCTTCAGAGACAAGTTGGGAGTGGTGCAGAACACCTTCCTTGGTAAGAGGGAGTGTTAGTTTTGTACCTAGGGAGGTGTTTCCCTAGTGACTTTTGCCTTAGTCACTTAGAGAGGGGACATAAAGTGACCCTTGCATTAAATGACTTAAGTAAAAGCATTTAATTTGACTTTAGGACTTTAGAGCATTAAAGTCACTTTTTGATAAATTTAAGTGGGTGAGTGAAATTAATATTTTAGAAATAAAATATGAGCATTTAATTTCAGCCCTTGATCTAATCTAATCTCCACCGTTGGATTAGACTCACCCTCGGGTTTTCTCAAAAAAGCATGGGAAAGGCATTTTGCCTCACTTTTGCAGATTGAAGTGAGAAGAGAGAGTTGAGAGAGAGAAGAGAGAAAGTTTCCATTTAACCTGAGCAAGAGGAAAAATTTTGCAGCACGTAAATCGAGGGAAAGGACAACAGCAAAGAGGGCATGAAAATCGAGGAGAAGACAACATCATTTATTGCTGGTCTGTACAGTCCGTACGTCACTGTTTTCGAGGCAGATTTTTGGGCATGATTTTTGCGAATTTTTTTTTGGGCACGAATTTCGAGGTTCGTATAGTCCGTCCGTACAGTGGCACAGAAATTGAGGCATAAACAAAAAAAAATCAGAGTTTGATTTTTGCTGCTCGGCATGCAATCGAGACAAAAATTTATCTTCCGGGATGAGATAAGTTGGTTTGATATCTTCTGTGTATTGCTGTGAATGATAAACTTCTCCTGAAAAATAAAAATACTCTCTCTCTGACTGGTTTTCCGCTAGTGGGTTTTTCCGGGGCCATTGGCCAAAAATCCTCGTGTTCTGTGTGATTAAATGGCGTGCTGATTTTAATTTCCTGTCATTGAAAAGATTGTTTATAGCAGTGTTTTAAGTCTGAAAATTTTTGTTTATTTCTAGCACTTTATTTTTCTGAGAATGTCATGAACAGTGATATAAATTTTACTTGAAACCGGTGGCTGAAAACTAGTGAAAAATCTACAGCTCCACTTTAACCATCTGAACATCCACTCCTTCCAATCTTTTGGCCAGCACTTTAGAAATGAGCTTAAGTTTAAACACTATAATCATTTTTAGCAAAGATGTTTCATTTTGACATGTCTTGCCTGGTCTATAATATCTCCTCACTTGGTAAAGATTATTTTCCTAAATGAGATCAACTTCTTTGACAAAAGTTATTGATCCCCATGTATATCTTGTTGCAAAGATTTATTTGATATTTCAATGATTTTCTTGTTCTCTCAATTACATTGCATCTTAGTCAATTCCAACTATAGGGTCTTGAACTTGCTGCTCAATCTCCTAGTAGTATGTTGCCGCCTAATTCGCACCTCGAGTCACGTGGCAGAAATCTTCAAGCCACTGGGTGCAACCTTGGGGGCAAGCAAGAGTTAAGTGTTGTCACTTGATCTTGACTCCTCCGTCTAGGCTCTCTCCTAGCAAAGCCAAAGGGGGTGGTATCTAGTAAAGTAAACTAAGGTGTTTAATCTATTACAATATAACAATTAGTCTAGGAGATGAGATAAAATAAAACCTTGAAACAAAGATAACTGCAAATAATTTAAATGACTAGCATAAATAACAATCGACACAACACAATGATTAACTTCAGCATAAAATAAACAAGATTGCCAAATAGACCAGTGCCAATGGAGTGATTGTGTAAAGGCTTGCTAGTGAAGTCTCGAGAAGTATTGTAGTTGTCTCGGTTGGTCAGTTTTAAAAATATTAGATGAGTACTTAGGGAGTGGGTAAATTCTTGTTAAATTTTATTATGAATGTGGTAATGATCTTTATTATTACGGGGAGATGGTATTCCAGATATACATGGGGGTACGTGGAATATGTCTGGATTTACCAAGGAGTGGCTCTCATAGTGACATGTGGGCTAGATGGAGTTGCAGGGCTGTAATGAGGATGTAGCCTAACGGTACCCTGCGGTCACTTTTTAGTGGTTCTCGCTTCACTTGCAAAATTTCCCCACAATTTGGTAAAATCGCATAAAGTGATGGATTTTCACTTGTAGGGATTAATTGATGTGTTTTACTAATTACTAGTCACTTCAGTCCCTTTCTGATTGTCCTATCGATCCAGCCAAAGGCCTGCAGTGGTCACAAGAGCATACGGGGAATGAAGTCTTAGATATTTTAAGTTTTTTTAAGATCTAAGTGTGAGTTTTTTAAATCTCAATGCCGATACTCTCGTTACCGAGAACACAGCCGGATTGATTAATTTTACTTAATAAACTTAAAAGAAACTGAAAGAACTAAAGAAAACTAAAAAAACTAAAAAAATGAAAAGGTGCGAATCCCCCCTGGGGGGATGGGGTGTGGGCGCTTGGTTGCACACTTGCCTCTCTCTTTTACAATGATTTTAGAAGTAAGAAATACTTGTGCTCTTTTGTAGAATAGGAAACACAAGTTTTTACAATCTAGGGCCTTAAAGAAATGGCCAATGAGAGAAGTATAAGAAGAGAGATCTCCGGTTTGACTTGGATCTTCAAAATTCCGCTAGAGTGCCTCTTTGTCGGATCAATCTCTGCAGCAAAGCAGCGAACAAACTTTGATCAAATATGCTAGATAATCAAATTAAAACATAAAAATTTGATCAAAAAATTCAAGTACTTAAAAGATAGAAAAAAATAGATATTAATCTAGTACTTGTTAATGGTTAGATCCATAAAAAATATTACTTTAACAGTCAGATATGAACCTTTTAATTGCATCCACAAATCAGATTTATGAAATATTCTTTAATGTATAAAGAGATTTAGCTATGCACTATGAAAAGTAATCGTAAAAGAAAGTTTGAAGTTTTTTTTGTGACGAAAGGGTATCACCAAGCTTGAATGATAGAGAAAGAAAGACAAGAAAGTATCCACGAAGTGTTGCCAATGGGATGAAATCCTTTCTTCAAGAGTTACTGGAGTAAAAGTAGAGCTCACGCGCTCATCCAAAACTCCAGCGTAAGCACCCTGTAAAAAAGATCTACAAAACTTGCAAATGGGGATTAAATGCCGGTGTTTATCCAATAATGAATGCTCAATAAAAATATGAAATCAAACTAGAATCATAAACTCATAAGCATTCTACTATATATAACATTAATAAGTAATCATAGGAGTATTACTTCCTATCTCATCAGAAAACAGTTCTCTTCAAAGCCAACAAATCCTGAACACATACAAGCTTGCGAAAATCTACAGATTACCTCAATATTGCCAATGAACACACATCCAAACACCATAGACCACATTTGCATCAGCCTCCAAAGCCTTTTATTAACTCAATAATCAATATTACACAATATAGGAGCAGAGGTTCAATGCCCAAATCATCCGTCCTAAGTGAGGCATGAGAGCTTGCTTATATAGAAAACCGGTCAAGAGAAGGGGAATGTATCTCCTCAAGCATGCTCTAGCTCCAAGTGAGTTGGTTGTGGGTTAGAGAAAGGTTGGAATGAGTTGGATAAAGGAAAAATGAGAAGCAACTTCCAAAACTTGGAATCCACATCACCAAAAATCATACACATCACCCAAACTTCCATCTCTCTTGGGATTTGCGCCCCCACTTGGAGAGGAAAGTTCCAAACTCAAAAAACTCTCCGAATTGGCAACATCCGACTTGTCCCTGACTCCCCCTTGCTCGGCTACTTGCCAAAATGATTTTCCGAGTCACAAAATTCATTTTTGGCAATTATTCTTTATTTTTTTAATTGTCGAATTTTTTAATATTTCGTTTTTTGGGTCTTTTTGGGTTTTTCGAGTAATTATTAATTTTGGGGTTAAATAATTACTCGAAAACTTAGGAAAGTGGGTCTAGGGGATAAGTGGGTGCCTTGAGTTAGAAAACGAGCACCCCCATGGCAACAACAACCTCCTAGCCACACTTTTTTGACTTTTTACTTTTTTACAATTAACTTATTAAAAGTAAGCCTGTAAAAACGGAAAAAAATATTTTTTTTCCGGAAATTAAAAAAAACCTATGGGGGACTTAGGACATGTTCATAATGACTCAAAATAATGATTAGCATGGTAATATATATCGACACATAGGATTTAATAATCTCCTAAGGCTTAATTAATAAGGCGATTATTCTAGCTTTAGAGGTTTGGGTGAAAAACTCGAAAATTATTTATCGCTTAAAAACAATAAATAATTAACAAGGAAAAAACACCTTGGAATAATGCATTAATAAATAAGTCCTAAGAAGCCAAACCTTTTACATAAAGTCATTATGCTAACTCATTTTATTACAATTCCAGAATTCCCCATGGGGTATGAACATGTTAAAAAGTTAAGAAAAAGGGCCTAGGAAGGCCTGCAAGGATTTCTGAACTTGAAAATTGAACAAGTGATTGTTCTTCTTTGGTGGCTCATTTAGAAATCCAACTTAGTGCAACTTAGTTGGTAACACACTCCACAGAAATGTCATTACGTTATCAAATTAGAAATTAGAATATTGACTCTTCAAATAGTTGGCATGGAAAAGCAGATGCATCTTCACATGGGCTAGCAATTGCAACCTGTTAGCTGATTCAATGATTTTTTTCGGCTACTGGGAAAGGTCAGGAATTTCTTCCGAACAGTATGCACATTTTTGTGAAGAATTCCATAAGTTTATTCAAGATGTACTTATCTGCATTGCTAAAAGATCTTTGTGGTCTCTGCTTGGTGACATTCAACTTTGCATGAGTTTGAGCCATCTCAATGCTCATCTTGCATTCTTTTGACTCCTGCATCTCTTGAAGAATTTCTAAATATACTTATCTTCTTTGAAAAGTTTGAAGTCCAAATACAAAAGGATTAGGCGGTCACATTTGTAAATGGCTTGTAAAGCAGTCATGCCTATGATAAAATGGTTGCCTTGCAGTTTAATTTGGGTGCCATGTGGATACCAGGTAATAGACATTACTCGTGTTTTCTCATGATAAATGGTGAAAAGAGGTGAGATTCAATCATCTTTGGCTTCTTTGGTGCAAAGAATCACTCCTGACTGATTCAAAATTTCAAACCGCTCCCTGCTGTACACTGACTAATATATGCAGAAAACATACAGGAAACAAGAAAACCGGATTGATATGCTTCTCAAAGGGCCCGGTTTTTCCATTACATTTTCTAGAGGCTTTGGAAGTGATAAATGCATTGTAAGGAAAGATCCAAGATGTTATATATGTTGTATTCTGCCCAAAATAGGAAGAATACATTCATATGCCCATCATTTTCTAGTCCAAGGCAAGGCAACCTTGCTCAGTGCCAGTCTACAAGCCAACCTTCATTGGTATCCAACCTTGATCACCTTTTTCATTGCTACAGTGGGTCTATTGCCGCCTAATTCACACTTTAATACGCAGGAAAGTCACAACCTGCTATGTGTGTCCTTGGGGGCAAGTGAGAGCTGGGGACCACTGTCACCACAGTCCACCACTCCTCCGTTTAGGCAAGATCCCAACAGAGCCAAGGGGGGTAGTCCCTATGGAAAGACTATGTTCCAGGTTTATTAATTAATTGAAGATTAATTAAAGGGATCTTTTTATTAAGATTACGAAATTACAAGACCAGTGCCTATATTAGATGGAGTCAAAAGACTATAAGTTACAACAATAACAAATCAAAGTATTTAAGCAATGTACAGCTGATCCAAAATTATCTGTATAAACAAAGATAGCAAAAGAAAATGCTTTAATGTGAAATTTATTGAACCAACAAGAAATGAAGAAAAGAAAGACTTTAAGTTTGATTCATTTGAAGCAATTTAAACAAATATTAAGCATTCACCGTATGAACAGAAATGAAACTGAAAGTAATGTGTTGGAGTGCTTGCAGTAGAATAAAGTGAAAATGCTTGTAGTATTGTATTGTAGTAAAACCTTGAACAGCAAGGCAAAATAAACAGTAGTGATCTGTGTTTGTAGGACGTTTTGCAATGCTTCTTGGTAAATTTTAATGGATTTTATTAGAGTTGTTCTTCTTGGATTATGTTTTAGATCCGGTGGTGTGTCTACCCCGATCTAGTTCTTCTCAAACCGAAGATGGAATGCTGTTGCGCTCAACAGGTGGGAGCAAGCCCACCCCTAGCTCACAGGTCAAACCCCAATGGCTCGGTGCTCACAAGGAGGACGTCGATGCGCCTAGAGACCGCCCGCGGCCTGCTACCCCTTGCAGCTTTCGAGTCACTGTTTTTAATCAATTCAAAAGTCTCTAGATGGATGCCTATTAAACTAGGACTTCCTTTTCCCCTGGTCGTATCTCAGAGTACCACGGAGGGTGATAACCGAGTAGAGGAGCAGGAGATAGAGAAGCTTTGTTGGTTAATTTTATGGGTTGATTTTAAATCTTGGGTGATTAAGATGCAATGTAAATTTTAAGATATCAACAAGATCACCAAGCGATGTCCCTTATGGGAGGTGCTGGTATTTGATCTTGGACTGAAAATAAAATGTGTTGAAGATTGTAGCAGGAAAATAAAATGTTTCTCTAATTACCTAAGCCCTCACTTCTCCTGCTTTTCATATCCAACTTGAAGTCCCTAAAGGGAGATGACAAGTGGATAGAGGATACACAGGATGGGTGAGTTGTATGATTACTTCTTCTTAACAGAAAATTTAAAAGAACTGAACTTGGAAGAAACCGTAACTAATTAGAACAATGCTTAACCGCACAACAATCTCTGTGACAGAGATGGTAGTCTGTCACAGAGATAGGTGGGTGGAAAGAAAACTGATTAAGCTAACCTCACAACAATCTTTGTTACAGAGATGGTGGTCTGTAACAGAGATAGGTGGGTGAATGAATAAAACAGTAAACTAAATGTAACTGAAATGAATAGTAAACTAACCTCACTTCAATCTTTGTGACAGAGATGGTGGTCTGTCACAAAGATAGGTGGGTAAAAGGAAAAAGAACTACTTATCTACTTCACTTCCTAATCTATTTACAGAATACAAATGCTTTACAAAGCTTCAGAATACCCCAAGAGAGCTTCTCATTTGGGGTTTACAATATCAGAAAAAGGAAAGGAAAGAGTTGAGGGTTTGAAACCCCTTTGAACCGGTTGAGGGTTGAGATATTTCTGTGCCCTTTTGGACAGCAAATCTCCTTTAAACCTGCACTACCTGTCAAAAACCAGCGAACTATTCTTCGCTGCAAATCACATGAAATACTAAAAAAATCTGTTGTTACAATATTAGTACAAAATCTACAATTTTTACATAAAAAATTCTGAGTGACAGACAATTATCTATAAAATCATTGAGCGCTTCGCGTTCTGTCCTCGGTCCTTTGAGGTCAGATGCGGTATACCATGATTAAGCTCAAAGTGTTATGATAAATACTTGCTGCACTAATACAACTACAAATTTACAAAAAAAAGGAAATTTTCTGAATGTAATAAGTAACAGAAATATAAAGTTTAGGGGGCTGAAAACTGAGTTTTCAGCCACCTAAATGATACTAAAATAGCAGAAATAACAAGTTAAATCAATATATATGAGGTTAGGGCTCTAAAACAAGGTTTACATCCACTAAACAGTGAATAAAACCCTGTTTAAAACAGGCTGAAAGTAGATGGCCGAATTGAAATTTTGCAGAAATGAGGACCCTGGAGAGATGCCCTTGCTTGGAAAACCTGCAACAAATCTAACTCTGCAAGAAATTGTAAGCCTAGAGATGAATGTTCAACGATCCCTGCAAAATACTTTGAAGAAAAACGTTAAACAGTTCACAAAAGAGAGCAAAAATACTTTTACTCTCTAATCTCTCCACAAAATACTTTGTGGAGAGCTAACTAGACAAATACAAAAGATGCAAAGCTACAAGAATATACAAGTTACCTTACAACATTTGATCATGAAAAATGGAAAAATGTAGCACAATGTCCCTCCAAAGATTTCTGAGATTAAGTGGCCCAACTAGGGCAAGAAGATTACAACAGCAAGAGAGCTTGAGAAGATAGTGGAGAAATAATCCGGCAGCATAACAATAGCATGAGAGAGCATGAGAAATGAGGGAGTGAGACCCTCATTATATAGTTGAGGGAGACCCCAACCCCTTGAGGATGAATGGCTGAGATTAGATCTAGATCTAGGTTAAATCTCCACCACTAGATCTAGGTTTTTGGCTTTAATTCCTCTCAATCAATCTCAACCCTTAGATTAAATCTTTAATCAACGGCTTATAAGCTTGATCCATGTCTCAAGTAACTCTCACCCTTAGATCTAGGTCTTTGACCAAGATCCCCCTTCAATCAATGGCTTGGATGAGTTAAGGTTAAAAAACGTGGGCCCAAGGAGGCGCCCTCCTCTAGATTTAGTTTTGACCTCAAAAATTGGCGCCCTACCTCCAAAGATAGCGCCCTCTAAATGCTTAGCGCCCTTCTATATTAGGCTAGCGCCCCCTTTGGTGCATGACGTCTCCTCTATAAGTGGCGGCCTCTCTAAATATGGCGCCCTCCTATTACATTAGCGCCCTCCATCTTTCATGTGGCGCCCTTCTTATTTGGCTAGCGCCCCTCTATATATGTGGGGACCTTCATTATAATGGCGCCCTTCTTCCATACTTGACGCCCTACTAAATGTAGTGACGCCCCTCCATTATGGCCGCCCTCCACCAAGATAGCGCCTCCCTTTATTGCATTAGCGCCCTCCAACTATGATTTAGCGCTCCACTAAATGTGGAGGTCTTCTCCATATATTTAGAGTGGCCCCTTTTACATTAGCGCTTCCCTTTATTTGGCTTTGACTTGTTGGCGCCCCACTAAACTTGGGGTTTAAACTTGGACATCCTCTAGATTTTGGCTTTGACTTGGACGTCTCCTCCATTTATAGCTTGGACTTTAACCATTGCTCTCCAAAATGAAGATTCAACCTTTAGACTTAGGCTAAACTTTTTATTTCTCCTTAGATTTAATTTTTCTCTTTAATTTTTTAAATTTTTCCAAATTTGACTTAGGAAAAAAATTAAAAATAACTAGAAAAAATTAAATCTTGGCCATGGGGGGGTGGAAAAATTTGGAATAAATTTTTCCTAGGCTTAACAACCCCCAAACAAATTTACCATGGCATTATTTGATTTTTTTCTTCAAAATCAAATAATATGAATTTTTGACTTAGGAAAATTAAAAATTTCACTAGGGGAAATAGACCCCTCCTGATCAAAATTGGTCTATCTCTTCAACCACTTATCAGAACGACATGGGACTCGAAACAATGGCTTAGGGGGTTTCATAGAAATTTTATTCTGCATTCATAGCCCCTATTACAAAATGCCATGCTTGAGCAATTACATTATTACATCAAAACTCAGTCAATTAACCACCAAGGGGTGGAATTAATTAACTGGAAAAATAATAAAAATTCAATAACATAACGAAACTCCGCAAGACTCTAGACAAATGTCTAGCATGGTCATGAATTACCCTTTAAAGCCTTAGCCACCTCATGGACTTGACTGGTAGAACGCCCGTCACCACTTTGGAGGATTTTCAGTGAAAACCAAACCGATTAAACTCGTTTGTTCAACAAGATCAATTGGAAAGGGAAAAACACTCGATGAGGGGACTTCCCTAACAACCAGTTCCATGGTGTGGCATCTGTATCATATGATCCACACTAGTACATAAAATTACATTAATTTTCCCACGCAGGGGAGCGGACATTTCGTTTTACAAAGGGGCAATTGCCCTGCAGAAGTGAAAAAATCCTCATATTTTTCCAAGGTATAATTATGTACACTTCATGTACATGGAGTTGCCACCTAGTTGAAATAGGTGGGCAACAGGGTCCAACTGGGCAATAGGCAGTATAGCATGGTAGCATGTGTTGAAATTCTGTTGGTGTCTCCTTGAGGATATTCTAATCACATAGTATTAAGGTTTATCGTGCAATATCTTATCATGGCATTCCAGCATACTGCTATGTTTATCTTGAAGAATGTTAAGAAATAAGTTCCACATCAACTGTTATAAGTGTTGTCCATGCTTGGCAACGTTGTACCCAAATGTTCTAGATTACAAATATTCGTTTACTTAGATTATAATGCAAGTTGTCTTTTCTTTGCTTTCAAGCTCTGAAAATTTAGAGTGATATAATTCTGATTAACGCATCCTCTAGCTTATTATTTAGAAGAGATGACATGCATTTTTGTACATCTGTTAGCACTGGAATTTTTAAGAAACCTTTCTTATTTGAGTTATCAAATAATCCAAATTTTAGCATTGGATTGGATGTGTTATATATATTTTCAATTTTATGGTTCTTAATTTTCTTTTGCAGACAAAATGTTGGCAGAAGGCATTGGAGGTTTATGAAGAGATAAAAGTGGCAAGATTTATTCCCACCGTTTCCACATTAAATGCTCTGATTACATCTTTGTGTAAGTTTTTCTGCATGGTTCGTGCTATGCACTAGGAAAGCTTGTAATACCATTACGTTGTGCAAAATATTCTTCCCAAGTTCATTGATCTGTTTATGGAAATAATTCATAAGTAATAGTTACTGAAAAGGAAGAAGGTAAGTTGAGTGCAACAACGAGGGGTGTGGTGTGAGGTTCATCAACCATTTCTTCAAAGTTATGACTTGAATCCTTTTTGAATTCACTCATGATGCTTTTATCATATATGCAAAAGCATTCACTCTACTAACACTAATAATAAGTCAATTTTTTTTTTATTTTAAACCACAAGACCTATAGGTTGGATTAAGTTGAAAGCAACGCTTGTTCCAGACCAATAAATTTTATTTCCTTAGTTTTACACATTGTAAAACGAAATAGCATTATTATGAAATGCACAAGGTATATCTGAGACTTATGTATCCTCGCAAATGTCTGTGAACATGAGGATAGATTAGAACATTTATTGGTTAAAGGAAATTCCAAAATTATCCTGAATGGAAACACCCTGAATAGTAGTTTCCTTGATACTAAGTGACTCTATATGCCCTGCATTATAGATTCTGCGAGGACCATATACACAACTTTTGTCAGTACAACCATGAAAGTATATGTCCCGAGTTTCCATTGTTCTCCAATTGCTCAGCAACATGCAGAGTTGGAATTAATACTTGTTAATTGTTACAAAATAAAGACTTAACTAGTTTATGTAACAATAATGGGAGATGAAAGAACATATAATGATGTAGGAGCTTTCTTAGCTGAAGTTTTTTGGCAGCATCCTCAGCCAGCTGTTTCTGGTATTCAAGATTAAAAAAAGCAATACATCTATGCCATGAACTGGCATTTCAACATTGAGACTGAAACATCACTTAGACTTGGATTAAAACACTTTGGCAAGCCTTTTGACTGCTGTATTCTACATTAAAACACCTGTCGTCCTAGATATACATTTAACTTATATCAGTAGGCAACTCCACATTCATGACAAAGACTTAAAATACATTGATCTGTATAAATTAAAAAGCCAACTAATTGCAAGCATGATCTGTACTTTTACTGGGGCAGGAAGTCCCAATTTGAATTGTCTGTGGAATGCCAATATGGATCTGGTCTCAAACTTGTAACAACTGTGGTTTTGATTTTTTTCTCGAAGGCACTCCCTACATCTGACTGCCAATCTTCCTTAATGATGCCTACTGTTGAGAATGGTGTAATCTTCACATGTGGCTATGGTGGACTGATTTCTTATCATTAATGCATGTGGCTAAGGCCAACTTATGTTCATTTATTGTAATACTAGGTTATGGTTAGGGCTGACCAATCTTATGTGGGCTCATAACCCCTCTTGTGGGGTTGCCCTACTTCTAGAGATTTGTATAAATACATACTTTAGTATCATTTGTATATCTTCATTGTGAGCTATTGCTCTCTCAAAAATGGTTTAAGCCTATGGGTTCTGTTAGCTCAAAAACTCTCTCTCTTCTATGATCGAAGATAAGTGGACCCAAATAAGATAGGTGGACCTGTTATCACTCAAAGTTTAGCTGCCACTAAAGGTATCCTATCTGGGACGACAGAGGTGGGGAAGCTAACCAAGTGACAGCTCAAGGGCCTCATCCACTACTATAGAAGGGTTGTTGTCACACCGAACTGACTCATGTCACTTTAGATCAAGCTAGGAGCAAGATCAATGGGGAGACCCTAGCTAGCCTATGAGGGCTAGCGAACCAACTCAAGACATTTTAGATTTTAAGAATGTCATATGAGAGTTAGATCTTGGATGGATGGATCTAGATCTAGGAAGAGGATGTGGTTTATAGGAGTTAAGGACCGGTTGATGAGGCTTAGACAAGAAAGAAATACTCAACCAAAGGTGAAATGTACCACAATGAGTTTATGCAAATAGATCTAGATAGATCTAGTGCCAAGGAAAAATGCCCAAATGAGATCCACCTAGGGTTTAGGAAAATGATCGAAATGTGGACCCAAGTGAGGAAATTAAGGGATGAAAAGACACTATAATGGTTGCTTGATAATAGATTTGTCAATTTGGTGAGGTTCAAGCAATACCCAACTGATAGATCTGGTTAAATGACTAAAAAACCCAAAGAGGGCGATTTGCCTAGAGATGACCAACTCTAGATCTATAGGTAAATGGAGTTGATTTTGGCTCAAACTGTTGGACACACTGAGCACACTGAGAGGGGGGGTGAATAGTGTGTATTGATTTTGTTACTTTTCAAACGTTAACAATCATCAACAACTCATTCAATATTATGCAGAGTACGGTATTATCATTATACATATCATCATATCATCATCACATAAGAAGCATAGCAAAACACAGTTGTTATCACCAACCTTGTAGTTGCCTATGTGAGGTGGATCCAGGATGGATAGTAGAGGGGCAATCAACTAACGAGGTGGAACCAAGACTGCCTAGACTCCCAAATGGATAGTTCTCACGCCAATCAAGGCAGTCTTCACTTTATGTTGTCTAAGTCCAAGACAACAACGGGGGACTCGAGAGACCCAGATCTACTCTCGACAGGAGAGATCAGACCTAGACACCAGATCAGATCAAGTATGGCTTGAGGTACGTAAGGTGTAAAGTAATCGGAAACTCTAGATCTATGGATGATAGTAGTAAATGGACTTGGGCTTTGGATGAGGGCTTCAGTCATATAAGGGTTGATCCAAAGTGACCTATGGGGGAAAATACTAGATCTAGAGTTGAGGTACTAGCAACTGATAAAGATGACCACTGTCTTGGGAAACGTAACTGAGACAGGGTGAGTAAGGACAGAGTTGGGACTGTCTAGTACCAAAGAGATAGACTTAGTGAGAGATATGAAAATGCCAGGTTACCTGAGTTATCAAGGAGAGGTCAAAGAGGGGCTAGCGCTATGCTTGGAGATCAGTGCCCGTTCAGCCTTGGGTAATGGAGTCAGCATCAGCACAGCGTTTAAGTGAACCCACCTGGGATATGCCCTGATCTTTGGACCCAGAAAAGGATTTGGCCAGAAAGATTCAGGTTACAGGGAAATCAACAAAAGGAGGGCTAGCGCTAGGGTTTGGAGAGGCAGATTTGCAGATTTAGAGCCACCGAGAGACTATCAGCGCAGCGTTGGAGTGGAAATGAGATCAGGCTGGCCCGATCTACAAATCCAAGTCAGAAAATTTCAGGAAAAATCAGATCTGGAAAAGTCAAAATCTGATGAGGGAGGCTAGGAGACTGAAACTCAGTTTTTCAGATCTAGGGCTACCTTGCAGAAACTAGCTCAGCGTTGGGGGTGTTCTGGAATGAGGAAGACCTGATCTACACACCCATGCAATTATTTTTCGGAAAAAGTCAAATCTGGAAAAGTCAAATATTCAGTGGGGCGTTGGGGTTTGAGCAGTCAGAAAGTCGGATCTAGGGAAAACCAGTCACAATTAGGGCAGCATTGAGGATGATTCAGTGAGGGGGAGGCCCGATCTACAAAACCCAAAAATGGTTTGTTCAAAGATCAAGCAATTCCGCGATTAAATATATTTTGGATTTTTATTATTTAGGAGTTTTTTTCAGAAAAATTTAAGAAAAGCAGGTACAATGGATTTAGATCTGAAAGAGAAGAGGCTTACCTGTAAGATATTACCTGGAATTGCTTGTAGATGGCTTGATGATGATGATTCCCGCCATCTCGAACAATTTGAGAAGATTGAAGCGAGCTCTATGTCCAGTATTTGCCCAAGGAAGCCAATGCGCCCTCTCTCCTGCACAACAAACGTCAACCATATCAGATTGTTGTGACATGAGAAACAAGCTATATGCTGCAGAAAAATAGCAAGAAGAAATCATAGGTCACCACAACACTAATGAAAACTCCTTGATAAAAAACGAAGACAATCCAAGCAAGTTGAGCCCCCCCTACAAAGATGCCCAAGCTGAAGTAGATAAGACAATGATCCCTCATGTAGACAAGACAATGATCCCCAAAAATATAGATCTCATAACAATTTCCTGAATGCTAGGAAGCAAAAGACTTTCCAATCACCATCGAAGAACATCAGATGCAAAGCAGATCCAAAAAATACCCACAAAAAAATCTTTCTATTAATCGGATCCAAGAGCCAAAGACGCCTTTACAAATGAGAAGCTCTCTCCTTTAAATAGAAATGAGAGAACCAAAATCCTAACCACTTTCAAAACGAGTGGCTAAGATTAAAAGATAAATATTCTAATCAATGGTTGAGATGAGCTCAACATACAATACATGGATCAATATAACCATAAAGTACCAAAGTGGACTGAGTGTTATCAGAATCAGACCGGAATCGGCAAAACCGGCCAGTTTGACCGGTTTACAGAGTTGGCCGGTTCGGTCAACAAAAAAAAATCATAAAACCAGTTTTTTTTCCAAACCGGGTACGGAACCGGCCAAAACCGGCCGAACCGGCCGGTTTGGACTGGGGACTCAGGGAACTCAATTTTTTTTTAAAAACCAGAAAATAAAACTTTGCTGATGTACTTTGGAGCCTCTTTGTTAATGTGCGTTGGTTCAGAACCTTAGAGATGTATTGCACTAGGTGCTATTTTGGATATTGCACCCATATTTGCTATATATATGAGAAACTTTGCATATTTCTGTATTAATGGTTTGGATTCATATGTATGCACACGAATATATATGTTTTTTACAAAATATGAATATTTTATGTATTTTTTAGTCAGCCGATTTTTTACCTGGTTTTTTGCCGGTTCTGGTCCGGTTCACATTTTGGGCTTCGTCGGTTCGATGACCGGTCCGGTTTTGATAACATTGAGTGGACTAGATCACCCATAAAGAGGGTACCCCACTCAACAAGAAATAAATGAAGCACATGGTTGGTCCATGGAGTGTTAACTAACTCCCTTTGGGTGTCCCATGGCATAATAAAATAATATAATATTTAATTTTTTTTACTTTGTGCCTCCTTGAGGAAATCGTGAGCCTCCCAAAAGCTCCAGAAAATAATATAAAAATGCCCAAAAAATAGGTGTGGGCCCAATCAGGTGCTGCAACTGCTGGAGAAGGTGCAGAGGACATCACTATCATCATCATGACTCATCCGATGTCATTTCCTTGCCTTAGTAGCGCAAATCGATTTCTTCAATAGCTATTTAATCATTTTTTAATCTGCCTTGGGAAATGTGAACCTACCAAAACAGCCTCCTAGGGTGCCTGCGTTGTCCAACTGAGCTCACCAGGATCTCTGGGATGGGGATACTATGGTACAATCAAGTGGCTGCACCCCCTATGCCCCATACAACGCCCTAGGAGATCCAAATAAAACATCTCCCTGCTTAGACACATCATCCTGTGAAGGAAAACTGCATCAGAAAGGTAAAATGAGCCTGATCCTCTCTGTGAGTGCCCGAAATTGAAAATAAACTGTCTCATTAGACTCAGAGAGTCCAAATCCATCCAGGGTATATACTAATACCCTTTCCAGGTCTCTGCCTGATCATCAACAATATCCAATAAACAATATAATCACCTGTAAATGACCAGATACCAATAATATAACTCAGACTATCATCCATCTGCTGCAAGTGCTATAAGGCTAAGACATGCTCTACAAATCATTTAAGCAACAATCACGACAAGTAGCAGTCATTTTACTGGCGGTACATCAACCAAATACATATATAAGGCTTTATTTATTATTACTCAGACTAGACTTTCAGGACTATACTCACTTCATAGTTGTAGTCAATTTGCTAGTGAAAGGTGAAGGCTGAAGTTGACAACGCTAGGGCAAAGGATGACTTCCTACTTAACATCATGACACTTTGTATATGGAAGGGGAATACTCATTATAACCACATGTTGGACAAACAACAACACAGGTAATGGCAGTGCCTCACAAATAGTTGAGTTGTTCAGAGAGTGCTTATTCAACTTAGGAATCATGTCTACATCAAGTTTGATCCAAGTTCATTAGGACCATCAATTTTATTTCCATGGCCTTTTTGGCCTATATGACCCTTTGGGACTTCACCAGTGCTTAAAAGCACAGCTAATCGCAGCTTTCATCCGAGACATATTCAAATTTATAAGGTCAGCAATATTTGGATATAGCATATATTTAACCATTGCTTTTTTGGACCTTTTCTTATACCCTTCAAGGGGTATTTTAGCATTTCATTGCTCTTGCCCTTTTTCACATATGTTAAGAAACATTGTTTAGCATTTTCATTTTCCATGGGCGCATATATAACATTTTCCAACACAAGTAGTACATGAGCTTTCAGTTTTAGCCAACGACATCTCAAGTGACCAGGGGGAGTTCTGCACAGTGCCAAACATCAAGACAACCGACCAGAATGATTTAGGCATACAATCCAACTCACCAAAGGCAAGTTCTGTCACCAACTCAGAGCCGAGACACAATATAAACAGGGAGGCTTGTCAAGGGTTCTAGCAGGGAAAGGTCCTCCATGCCACAAGTCAAGTAGTAAGTTGAGTTAAAACAAAACTGAAAGGTAATGGATGGGTGGAGACAGTGAATGATGAAGCCAACACTAGCAAGCCAAAACAATGGTGAGAATGACTACCTCTATTCTCCCTAAGGAGGGTAAAACCAATGAGTATAGATCAAGAACTCCCAAGTCTAAGTAGGGACATCAATACATAATACAAATACATCCAAGTCAATATAATTATGACTACCAGATCAAGACACTACATGTTAATACATGTCACAAAAATGAGTATAAGAGCAATGATAACCATAACACAATATAATAAAAGTTGAGCCATAATCATGCATATAATCCATCTGAACTATCATATGTCCAATGAGAAAGTACTGATATAAATCTGGGCATCAATAACTGCTCTGTAAATGACTAAATGGCTACATCAGTCCTCAAATCTGAGTGTCCTGAGACTCAGTCCTGACATGGGAGAGTATAATAGTCCACGAATAAAATAATGATCCATCAAAACTGCTCATCTCAGCATCTCATATGTAAGAGATCTGGCTGAGACATGTACTGTATCTGAAAAATAGAATATGGTAGCCTGGCTACTATATATGTGATAACAACAGTACACAAGATTTTTACGTGGAAACCCAAGTCCTGGGGGAAAAAGCATGGAAGCCTTATAATAATAGTTTTCTATCAACAACTAGGAGGAGTAAACAACCCCCTTATTACAATGACTTCAATTCTCCAGCAACAACTGGAAGGAGGCTACAAGCCCCTGAGTTATAGGCTACAACCTGAAGGAATCTCCAACTCCCTAGTTCTCCGGATACAACCGGAAGGAGGATACAATCCCCTTTCCTTGCCTCGTCCTGCCACCCTGATATGAAGATAGAAATTGCTTAACCACGACCGCACTGATCCTGCAGACCTGCTAACCAACACTTGTACTACACTGCACAACCATTGCCACTACTAATCACTACTCATCATCTGATCACTACTCATCAACTGATCACTGCCCACTGTATCACACTGCTCATCAACCTGTACAATCAACTTGTCCAATGAAGCTGTACCAATCAATCTGTTGCTCACATTAACTGACTCAGTCAATCTGAGTCTAACCAACTGCACACCAAACTCAGTCCACCTAAGTCAAACCAAATGCTCATACAACTCAGCTAGTCTGAGTCAGACCAACTGCACATAAGGCAATTTGTGCCAATCTTGCTCAATTGAACCAACCTGTACCAAGCTGCTTATATACCTGTGCCAAATCAATCATATACTTATGTTAATCTAATCAGGTGCTCTGACAGTCAACCAATCCTTCTTACTTGGCATAGTTCATCAAGTAAGAGACAATTTTGAGCAACCAAGAGACTTCACATATGATCAACCAAACTTTGGCCAATCACACTCAACTCAATGACACCACAACCAACCTCAATCGCAGACAAGGAATACTTGACAGTTAAGCATGATATACCTCAACCAACCTTAACCAAGAACATAAAATACTCAACCAACTATGTCAAACTCAGTCAATCTCATAAACTCTTAGACACAAAAATATTTTTCACTCCACTCAAATAAAGTCAACAAATCAAACAAATATCAAGTAAATAGTCACTTACAATACTGTCAAAGGTTGTCATTAACAGTCAATAACAATCCAACTCCACTTAGGTCAAATACACAATGATCGACACTTGTCAAACTAGTTTTCAAAGAAAACACTTAGGTTGATCAAAGAAATCACTCATAGATCTATTACTTCCATGTCAACTTCTCATTCAAAACTACACTATACAACAGTCAAGATAAACACCAAAATCTATGTCATATTGTCAACAATATCCAAGATAATCATCAAGATCTATATTAAGATCACATCAAGATATATTCGAAGATAACCATCACCATAGCCTCCATAACAAATTCAATGACTTCAAAGATATATACCAATATATAGGCTCAGATACTAAGATCAAACATGAACTCTATCCAAGAGAGACATGTGCCATCACAAGAGAAACACAGAAGCGTGAACCATACCTTTTTGAAGATCACAAGATTAAGAAACAATAGACAAACCAAAAGAAACTCTATATCAAGTCATCACATATCCCTCACAACAATCTTTCCAACGAGCTAAGAATTTTGTAATTCCGATTCCGTATGAGAAAGTTATGCTAATTTTAGTGAATCTCTTCAATCCTCAAAGATGCCCAAAAATTTCTCCTCCACAAAGTTTCGCACTTTTCTATTCTATTTATATAGGTCGTGGAGGAAAGTTAGTACCTCAAACTGGGTTGACATGCAATTCAAAATTACAAATAATTAAATTCTCTTTTGTTTGGTCGGCTCACCCAAAAAAGTGGGGTACACCAACTTCAAAAATTCACATCTCTTCAACTGTAAGAAGTTAGAAGATGCTCCACATATAAACGAAAATGGTTTGATGAGGAATATCTCCATATGATGGGTTTATTTGCAAATTTTGTCTAATACCCTTAAATTCTTCAATTTGTTTAGGACTTCAAAGATTCCACACATAAAGGTGGTGAAGACCATGCTACCTTATGTTGATTTTTCCTAAGCAACATTGAGAACCATTCTCTTGGAGAATGGGGACATCTGGTCAAGGACCAAGATGCGGAACCAGTCCAGCACTGGGGGAACTCAGCCTTGAGTTGAGTAGCCATTCTATTGAATGGGGACATCTGGTCAAGGACTAGGATGTGGAACCAGTCTAACACTGGAGGAACTCAGCCTTGAGCTGAGTAGCCATTCTGTTGAATGGGGACATTTGGTTAAGGACCAGGATGTGGAACGAGTCCAGCACTGGTAGAACTCATCCTAGAGCTGAGTGGCCATTCTTTGAATGGAGGTACCTGGTCAGATACCAGGAAGATGAACCAGTCTAGAATTGGGGGCTTAGCCTAGCGCTGAGGGCCATTCTCCGGGAGAATGGAGGTGCTTGGTCAATTACCAAGTATTCAACCTTGGGTCAAATTATGCAGCCTAGGGTTGAGGCACCTAGCCAGTTACCAGGAGATCAACTCCATTTCATTTGACGCATTTCTTCTATCATCTAATGAGTTGCTCCAAAAGAAGGAATTCGCTGGTTTTGTTTCCTACAATGCTTGGTAATCATCCTTGTTTATGCCCTAGCATGGAGGCTCTTTCTAGATAGGGCATCTCTCATTCTTCTACAACAGTAACCCTAAGCAGCTGGGGTATCCTCTCATCTCAGGTGAGCAACAAACAAACCTAGGGCATCATCCTCATCACGGTAAGCAACTTGGTGATCTCGGACATAGCTTGGGCAACACTATTAACATTTCGGAAGGCTGTTTTAATTTACGGTCAGCCTCTTCTTCGTCTCGGGTAGTTCTCATACACCTTCGGGCAAGTACAGGAAGAACACGGTCAACCTCTTCTCTCCTCCACGGGCTGTCTTCCTCTCAGCCTCGAGCAACAGACATAACTCACAACTGAGATCCGAGAAGCCTGTGTCTTGATTCGGGCAGCCTGCCCTACTTCACGCAGGCAAATCTTCTCCTCGGGCAATCTCCTAGCTCAGGCATCTGCCCAAAGAATTGACGGGAAACAGTGTTTCTTCACGGGAAGCCATACAATGACCTTGGGAAAAGTGTTTACTATTCTGGGCAGCAGTGTTTCATTCACGGGCAGGTTGCTCACTACTAGGGAAGCTACCACAGAGCTTCAGGCAGCTACCACTGAGCTAGGGCAGCCACCACAGAACTCCGGGAAGCCACCATAGAGCTCTAGGCAGCCACCACAGAGCTAGGGCAGCCACCACAGAGCTAGGGCAGCCACCACAAAACTCCGAGAAGCCGCCACAGAGCTCCGGGCAGCCACCACAAAGCTAGGGCAGCCACCACATCACTTTTGGGCAGCTCCTGCTCAGGCTCGGGTAGATACAATCTATCTAGACAGACTTCGGGAAACCCTAATCTATTACGGGCAACCCTTAGGAAGCTTGGGCAGTCTTCTTCTTTCTCGGGCAACAGATCCAGGAAGCTGAGTCTGGGCAGCAGTAAAAGAAAATCTAGGCATGCAGCCCTAACTCAGTGTTTTTGTAAAATTTGTATTGTTGAAAAATTGTTGAACAATTGTACTAGGGTTTGGAAATTGATCAAGCCTATTAGGGTTTGATAATTGTTGAAGAACATTCATCTCAGAATTATGAGATTGAAAAACTCAGTCATCTCATTTAAGGGATGAATTACTGATGCTTTTGGGGTTTTTGTCCTTTAAAGGTTTTCCCGTGAAAAACATCTTGTGTTCATTGTGTTGATGTTTTAATTATCTACTGCACTTGTCTTTTGTTATCTATTTTACAGTCTGCAAAATTTTAAAGAATACTTGCTAGTGGTAAAATTCAACACCTTATGCATAGGTTCCAAGGTCAAAGGCTTCAATGGACATCATCAAAGGCATGAGGGATTCTATGGTCATCACATCCATAGACTTCACATCAACAAGGAGGAGGGCTCCACCATATACTCATCATATCAAGGGTATCAAGGACCCCAACACCACCAATCAAGTGGGGACAAAGACTTTTTCAAGAATACCACCATCATCTTCAAGGGCTCCGTATCATTAAAAACATATCCAATGGTTCCACTATATATCTTCATCACAAATAGAGTACCAACACCCCAAAAGAGGGGTACAAATACCTCACCACTAGTTTGCAACACCTTATGGGCTTCATATGCATGACCACAAGGCTACAACATGCCAATGAGGATATAGTGTCCAAGGGCCATCAAACCACCATATGTGTGGGTTCAACACCCAAAATTCCAAGGACAGTAAGGACCCCATAAGAATGGGTTCCAACATACCACCATAAGTGTGGTTTCAAACAATTGCAAGTGGGTTCAATGCCAAGTCCAGTGAATGCGTCTTGCTCTCCAAGTGACCAATGCTCCCCTTTCTTGCTGAAAACGATCTACACTAAGTAAGAATCGAATCACAATGAGAAAGAAATGATAATAAAAGACAAATCAACAAGCATTTGAATGACCAACAAGATACAATAGAGATACTCCCCGAGATGAAATTGATTTGAAGAGAGATGGAGTTTTCTCACAATAGTGTCACCATCAAATCGCTACCTTCACTATCAACACACCCCCTGCAAAAATTGTAATGGAAAAAGCATAGATCCACAAGAATGCCAAAAAGAAAAGTCTTTCCAATTCCGCACAAGAACATTCTACAAAGCTTTACAAGATTTTCTCAAAATATTTTTATTATTCCCAGAAATCCAAGAGCTAAAAGTCCTTTACAAATGAGAGAGTTCCAAATATATAGAACTCTCTAATAAAAATTCCTAGCTCCAAATTGATGGAGGGACAGGATCAAAAGATAATAGCTAACAAGATCAATAGCTAACAATGTGTCGGATACATTGTATATGGATCCCTCAAAAAAATGGGGGGTACAACTGCATTTATCATGATAAAAAAAAAACATAGGTTCATCTCGAATATAATCATTCCATAACAATCTTTATATAAACTGAAAATGAAATACATTCCTGATAGGATAATAGCATTCTGATCTCCACCATCATTCCCTAATACCTCCTATTCTTCACAATTACATATATATATACAAAAATTTTAAAACTAAAACAGTTTGAGATCCAAATTTTATGGATCTAAATGACCAAAAATAGAAAAGACAACTCGTATCTGATTTAGATAGAATGATTCATAACATAAACTTGACACCTAGTACTAACAATTGTCCAATACCAATGACATAACACATGTGTCATCAAAAATATTTAGAGGGTATGACCTGGATCTTAAGTATGCACAAACTTTGAGTTGGATCTATCCACGATCAGTTACAGCTTCCTAGCTGCTTCAGCTAGTATCGTCAAACCATCCAATGCTTGTGACCTTTTCTATAACCGAGAATGTTTTGCTTCCATGGATCGAATTTGGTCTTGAAGTTCTTTGTTTTGGCCTATGAGTTCCTCATTCTGCTGCTATGTAGCCCTGTTTATCCATAGTACTTCTTTAGACACTGTTATGAGCTCTTGGTAGTTGGCATCAATCTCTTCCAAATCCTCCCTTAACCTTCTGTTAGCAATCATTAATTTCTCTCTTGAATCATTTAGATATCTATTTTGTTCTTTAATGTATTGCAAAGATTTCTTCAATACCTCAACTTCTATTAAAGATTTCATCATCTCCTGATGTGCAGGATCTTCTTCAATCTCTGAAGGCCTCGAACATGTACCAACTTCAAATTCAACCACTTTTTGCTTACCTTTGCAAGCTTCTTTGATCAAATCAGGTATAAGCATTAATTCTTCTTAAATTTCTCCAAGGGTTTGATTTGCTGTATGATAACTTTCTTCTGCAGCCTGTAGATCTTCATCACTGAAGGAATCCTCTATGACCGTCACAACATTCGTTTGAAATTTGGGGTTTAGAATGGCCTTCATGTTCATCCTTAACTTGTGTAAATTTTCCTTAAACATTCAAACTAGGGCTAAACAATATATTCAAAATTTCTACTGATAACCACACATGAATATCTTTTACAAGTATGCAGCGGAATATAAAGTACTGAGAAATATTTCACAACACCACATCACAATATAGACACTATTATTTTGGGTATGGAAACCCCTGGAAAAACCCAAGATGGGAAAACCGGTGCAGCCGTCAGATATGGATTTTATTATTGAGAAAATATGGAACTTTTACAATCAACTACTAATCACCCAAACCTGGCGAAATAGCACCCATCAGAATCACTGGACAACCCCAGTACAACCAGCACACACTCTGCCTCCCAATACGGCCTCCCACACATGGCTGTACGGATCCGTACGACTGTATGGAATCTGTACGGTTTGTTTGGCAGCTGTACAGAATTCTGTACATTATGTACGGCCTCCTCTGCAGCTGCTCCTTGTGCGATCTGTTGGACATTGGGTTCAATGCTCCCTGTAAGTTTCATGACTTGGAGTAATCACCTCCTGAGATCCTAACTCTGGCTATTGTGGCGGAGATTAACCCTTGCGGTTTTTGGTCTAACGAAAATCACGAGTCCAACAAATGGTATCAGAGAAACTGGTCAAGGGTTAGAAATTCACCCGACTCGTGTTGGGGGGAGATTGTTGGACATTGGGTTCAGCGCTCCCCGTGAGTTTCGTGACATAGACTAATTGCCTCCCGATATCCTAACTCTGGCGATTGTGGCGAAGATTAACACATGCGGGTTTTGGTCTAACGACAATCGTGAGTCCAACACGATCTGTACGACCCTCGTCCCACCTGGAAGCTCGGTGACCTTGTCGGTTAGCTCCTCTGTCTTCTTTGCAAAACTCTCTGTCTGACTTTCTCTCTCTGTCTGTATCCTGTTTGTGTCAGAATGCTAGTGTGTCTCCACCAATTGACCTTTCTTTTATAACTCTATGCTAAGCGAAAACCCTAATCTCACTTTCACTTTATAAAAAGTGTTTCATAAAGTCTATTAATAACTAGGTCACTTTAATTTATTTTCCAAAGTAAACTTAGGAAAAGTAAATTAAATACAACTGGCTTTCTAATTTAAGTCTTCTACATGCAAGGACACATGCATGTAGGAAGACCTTCCTTGTTGCCGCTTTTTAACAACTTGTTATTTGATCTGGTTTTTGGTCTCCAATTGTTTCCACAAATATCTGCAACAAGGGTTTCATCATTTTTTGAATTAGATGAGATCTCTTGAAGTATAGCATTTTCCCCAACATCCCTAGGGGTATCAAGAGCGATGACATCTTCCTTATGAAACTCAATAATCAACTTTCTATGTTCCTCTGTTCTAGAAACCTTTGACATGGACATGTTTACAGCGTCGAAAATCTTTCCAGATTGTTCATTTTCATGTTTTGCCACCCTTCTCTTCTGTCTTTTGGAATCTTTGTGTTTTTTCCCTGTTTCTTTGTCCTCATCATGCATTTGTAATCCAAGTTCAAAACCCGAACAAAAAAGAAAATGCTACCAAGATTTGTCTGTCTTTGTCAACTCAGTGGTTATCAAAAGTTTAATTAGTCCATGATGAAACACAGAATGACTCGTGTGGTTAGGGTGATTCCTTACCCGTGTAACCATCTTCTCTATTTTTTTAAACAGGTAATAAGGCAAATTTAATTTGGATTCACCATTTAAATGCATTAAAAACCTTAAATGATACATGAACATAGTTGCGAACTGGCCTTCACAGGTTATATAATGCTGGATGATGTTGAGAATGTCTCTCCATTTAGGCTTAATATTGTTCAAATGAATCCCTTTACCCCAATCTAGCTTCTCGAAACAGGGCAACAAAAACATTCTTAGGTCAACCTGGAATAGATTCTTCTTAAACCACCTTTACCCTTCAGGAGCTATGCTCGTAGCTTCTGCATCTGTAGCTTCATCTACCTTGAACTTTAGGGTTTGTAAATTAACAACAGAATCTTTGTAATTATTTACGAAGGCATTTGTTACCTCCAGGTTATGCCCTCTGAGTTATTCACAAAAAGAAAACCATCCTGCATTTCTCATCATCTCTGCACACCTAGGAAATTCTTCGGCCCATTTAACATTCTCTGGTTCTAACCTGCAAATTTTCCCACTGAGCTTCTTCATCACCTCCATCGTGATCCTACTAGATCATATCTTTGAAACTGGTGAACGTATTTCCTATTCAAAACATGTTAAGCAAATAATATATGCACAAAATATCAATTAGCAGGCCTCTACTGTTTATGTTAATGTAAGTAGCTGGAGTATGAATCTTCGTTCATGCATTTGACAATATCAATAACAGGCTAGTACCATCAGTGCCATAATAAATTCTTCCCTCAACATGCGTCCAGGCTTTTGTCAGTGGCATAATGAAGGGAAACTCTTCTATCAAGCAGGTGTCCAAAGTATGGCATGTGTCTTAAAACATGTCCAAGTGTAAACAATCTGGCAACGCTATCCTGTCACTCATTATGGAATACGTTGTCGGAATGTACTATAATCATTAATGTAATATAACCGTCAAAATATATCTTATTCATTGAAATTGGACACCCGAAGCCTTCATAAGTTAGACTTTATCAAGCTATGCATCATTCAATAAAGATTAGAACTTAGAAAGATTAATGAAAACGAGCCATGTTTATTCTAATTATCATAACAAATAAAATAAATGATAAGGTAAAACTTTTAGGAACTTATAAAACTAATTTGAGGGGTCCTAATGTATTTCAAGAAGAAAATGATTTCTAGGAAAGGCTCTAGGGTAGAACTAGGATACAGATCTAGAGATAACATCTGGTTCTGATTGGGGATAAAGCTCTCCCTGTGAGGTTTTAAGAACATATTGATCATGTGCCTTCAGAAAACCTGCTAGAATCACACTCCTTTAAATTGAAATCAAACTGCTTTATTGGGCTGGAGTCTTATGTACAAAAATTGTAATGATATATACAATGGGTATAAATGCCTCATCAGTTTAGTATGTGTGAAGGTGTTTCAAAAACCGCCCATTTACTGGGCCTGCAACTTCATCACCATCCAAATTTTGTAAGACAAAAGTGTTATTTCCCACAATCTTTACTATTGTAAAAGGTCCCAACCATAAATTATCAAATTTTCCATGCTTACCTTTTTCATCATTTCGTGCATCCCATCCGAGAACTGCATCACCAACTAAGAAAGTGTCTTTTTTGACCTTTTTATCAAAACTTTCCTTTACCTTCTTTTTGCAACTTTCAACTTTTTCCATTATTGTTTCTCTTTCCTGTTGTAACTTGACTATCTGAAACATTCTTCTCTTCATTTCATCTGGTTCTTCCTCTACATCTTGCAAAAACTTGATTATTGGAAAACTTGATTGGACAGGAAATATTGCATCAATGCCATAGACAAGTTGAAAAGGTGATGTTCCGATGGATCTTTTTATAGTTGTCCTGTCTTCCCAAAGAGCATATTTTAATTTCATGTCCCAAGTCCTTTTGTTTTGAACTAACATCTTTTTAATACTATTCAGAATACTCTTATTAGTAGATTCTGCTAATCCATTCCCTCGAGGGTAATAAGGTGTGGAATGTTTTAATAAGATGTTATTTTCTTCACAAAACTTTACCATATTCATGGATTTAAAGGCTGGAGCATTATCTGTTACTAATTTCCTTGGACATCCAAATCTGCTCAAGACATTATCTTGAAGAAAGCTAATGATAACTTTATATGTTGCTCTGCTTGTGGGAATTTCTTCCACCCACTTGTTAAAGAAGTCAGTTGCAGTGAAAATCCACTTATGTTGTCCACTGGAAGCAGGATGAATTTCACCTATAAAGTCTAAACCCCATTTGTTGAAATGGAGCGTTTACTGCAATTGGTTTTAAGGATAAATACTGCAACTTGTGTTTATCTAAAAATTTATGACATTCAATGCAAGCTTTGACTTGGAGATACACATTTGTAAAAAGAGTGGGCCAATAGTAACCAACTCCTAAAATTTTAAATGTTGTTGCTTTCCAATACTTATGACCCCCACATAAACCCCCATGTAATTCTGCAGTAACAACATCAGCCTCTGGTCTGTCCAAACATTTAAGCAATATACCTCCAGGATCATTCCAATATAAAACTTGATCAAATAAAAATTATTTCAAAGCTTTAATTTTAGCGATCTATATTCACTCTTATTCAGATCAAGAGGACATTGTAAATGCAGCAGAAAGTAAACAATTTTCCCATACCATGGAGAATCCAAATACCTTTTAAAAGTTTGTTCCTTGTCATGTTTTGTTGGTGAATCCTGTATTGACTGTTCAGCTACTAGATGATGATCTAAAACCTGACAATTTGATTCTGCTAAAAGTTTTCCTAGGCCTTGTCCCTTTACAAATTTGGTAGGCTTAATATCAACATCATATTCCATAATTTTAGCTATCCACTGTCCACTTTTGCCCTCACTGTCACTCTGCACAAGAATTTCTTTAACTGCTATGTTAGGAACATATGCTATAATTTTGAAATGCAAAACATAAATCCTAAAGAATTTTAGAGCTTTGACTAATGCATAGGCCTTCTTTTCCATTCTACTATACTTCAGCTCCGAATATCTCAATGTTTTGTTGAAGAATGAAATTGGTTGTTCTAAACCATCTGAAGTCTTTTGTAGTAGAACAATAGCTATAGTATCTTCAGATGCGAATGAGAAAATTGAAAAATCTTTACCAAAGTCAGGACTTATCAAAACTGGTGCTTCTATAAGTGCTTGATTTATTTTTTCAAATGATGACCTAGCCCCAGCTGACCACTTAACTTCTTTGTCTTTCTTAAGCATCTCAGTGATTGGTTTAATGATTTCCGCAAAATCAGGGATAAACCATCTTAAAAAATTTATCTTTCCAAGAAAAGATTGAATTCCTTTCTTATTTCTGGGTAGGCTGATTTTCAGGATGGCTTTAACCTGTTCTGGATCGATTTTAATCCCTTCAGCAGAGACTATATGACCTAAGAGCTTACCCTCTACCATAGCAAAATGAGACTTTTTTGGATTCAAAGATAATCCATACTTCCTGCATTTAAGAAAAATTTGTTTTAAATGCTTCAAATGTTCATCATTAGATTTGGAGAATACTGTGGTGTCATCTAAAGAGATGACTACAAACTTTTCTTTCTTACCAACAAAAGCTACTTCCATAGCTCTCTGAAATGTAACACCTGCATTCATGAGCCCAAAAGGCATTTTGTTATACATAAATGCACCCTAGGGAGTTGTAAAGGCTGTCTTTTCCCTATCCTCTGGTTGTACTGCAATCTGATTATAACTAGAGAATCCTTCAATAATTGATATCCTTTGGGAACCCACCACTCTCTGTAAAATTTGATTAATTTTGGGCAAAGGATAATTGTCTTTAAGGGAGCATCTGTTCAAATTACGAAAATCTACACACAATCTGATTACCCCATTCTTTTTACATAATGGTACCCAATATGCTACCCAAGACGAATATCTAAGAGGTATTATGATCTTTGCATCTAACAACTTTTTTACTTCTTTTTCAATAACTGGAAGTAATGATGGATTAAGTCTCTTAAGCTTTTATCTGAAAGGCTTCGTATTTGGATTTAGAAGAATCTTATGCTGGATTATACTGGTGTTGTATGTTTTTAGATCTTCATATGACCAAGCAAAAATACAACAAATTCTTTCAGTAGTTTAATGTACCTGTTCCTTTCTTTTTTCTGAAAGTGTCTTAGATATCTTAATCATTTTAGGCTCATTTTCAAAACCAATATTATAACTTAAGACATTTTCTTCAATAGATTGTACTGTAGATTTTAACAAGGTATCATCCTTTGAGAATAATCTTTCAAGAGGTACAAGCCCTTTAGGAATACAATTCCCTTTTAGTTCAACTATCTCATGATTTCCAATTGAATTGTTTATGCATGATGCTTTTTAATTCCATTTAATATCTTGATCTTGATCAATCAATGAATTAGAAAATTCATGTGTTAATTCTAAAAATTCCTTAATCTCATGATCATCATGAAAAACTTTCCAATGTTTAATGTTATCTGAAACTTAAGGTCTGTATCTTACTTCAATTGGATACTTAAGATGAGTTAATTTTGGAACTTTAAAATAAGCTGCTGCCAAAGCCAATGAGTCTGTTGTTTGATTATGATATCTTGGGTTGTAAGTTATGTTGAAAGCTAAGAAAATATTATCAATCAAATCCCATACCTCATTTCGGTATACTTTCAACAAGGACTTTTTAACCTGATATACATCCTTCACTTGTTGTACTATTAATTCGGAGTCGCCAAGTCCAATAAGTTGTTGAATGCCTAAATCTTTTGCATCCCTTAATCCCAAGATTAATGCCTCATATTCAACAATATTATTTACTGTGTGAAATTCCGGATTATACATTAAGGAAATAATCTCACCTCCAGAGGAAATAAGTACAATACCTGCTCTTGCTCCTTCTTTACATGATGAACCATCAAAATACATCTGCCATAAATAGTCTTGATCTCTCAATTTAGGCTGGACTGTGTGTTTTTTCTCAACCAATAGAATACCTGTATTATCATCATTTAGATGCAGCATGCAAGAACCAAAATCTTCTTGAACTAAATAAATAGGATGGTTTGTAGGATTTTTATTATCACTGACCAAGTATGCAAGCTGTACTTCTCTATAAAGTCTTCTATACTGACCTCTAAATACCGGTATTGTAGCATAAGAAAGATCCATTTGAAGGGTCCCCCCTACCCTTTTTTCTCAAGATATTGATAATAGCATACTGAATTTAGGAGAAATATTAGCTATGACTACATCCACGAGTACACTTTTCATTGGCAACTATGTAAGAATGACCACCAGATCCTTAATGACTCCAAGACATTTTACTGCTCTAGAGTCAAAGGCATAGAGATCATGATAAGGTTTAGTAATAGTAAGCCCTAAGGCTTCAATGACTGCCTTGGGCATGAGCTAATGTGACGCACCAAAATCTAGAAGACAGTTGTGGAGCATTTGATCATGGACTGTAAGTGTGATCTAAAATGGAGGATAATTAGATTTATCATATGGTTGATCAAATGTTTTAGAACAAAAAATAATGGTTGGGTTCTCATCTTGCAAATTAATGACATCTGAAGGGATAGGATTGGCCGAAGAATTCAGGATTTTAAGAGTAGGCTCCCTGTATGACTTATTCCTAACCAACTCGGTCAATGGAATAGGAATCTTGATTTTGCTAATTTCATGTTCCAAATTAAAATTAGTAGCAAATTTTCCTACTTCTGTTTATGTAATTCTATTCCTACCTCTTTGTTGTTCTTGCTTCTTTTCAAGAGGCAAACCTTCTTTTGTAGGGACATTCTTCTTTCCTTTCCCTGCTTGCTTCATCCCAGACCTGAGACCATATGACTTCTGCTGTATCTCCTTAAAAATTTCTGGCATATATGACTCTTGTTCAAAATAATCTGTTCCATGATAATCAACCATTTTTGCATAATGATATTCATATTTAGTTAAAAACTGAGAAGAAGAAATATCATCCAACTGATCAATATCAGGTTCTAAATCTTCAACTTCCATTTCATCTATTACATAAGACTCTATTCTGAAAAGGAGGATGTATTTTCTGATCTTCATTGTTTCCCCTATCTCTAGGTAAAAACCTAGGATTGAATGTCATTCTAAACTAATTAGGGTTTTTATTATCATTATCTTGAACATGCTTATTTTGATTTTGATTTTCCATTTCCAACCTACTGATTTTTGCAGATAGATTTTTTATAATTTTGGTCATATCATCCATTTTACTATCGCTACTTTTGTCCCTGAAGTAGCTAGTGACATTTCTTTTTTCTTCTTCTTGTCTTCTCCATGATGATCTATCTTACCTCTCAATTTATTTGCTGCCATAAAATTTGATTCCACCTCTAAGGATGCTTCTTGCATATTTACTAAGGTATTCGCTCTTCTTTCCCTTAGCAAAAGAGAGAATTCAACATCAAAAGAATTAGCATAGGTTAACTTTGCAGATGTTTCAGTAGACTTGATCTCTGTAGGCTCAAATGTTTCAGTAGGCTTGATAGCATTTTCCCCAACATTCGAAAGGTGTATCAAGAGGAGTGACATCTTCCTTCTGAAACTCGATAATCAACTTTCTTTGTACCTCTATTCTAGAAAACTCTGGACATGGACATGTTTACAGCGTTGAAAATCTTTCCAAATTGTTCATTTTCATGTTCAACCACCCTTCTCTTCTGTCTTTTGGAAATTCTGTGTTTTTTCCCCGTTTCTTTGTCCTCATCATGCATCTGTAATTCAGGTTCAAAACCCGGCCAAAAAAGAAAATGCTGCCAAGATCTGTCTGTCTTTTTCAACTCAATGGTTATCAAAAGTTTAATTAGGCCACGATGAAACACGAAATGACTGGTGTGGTCTGGGTGATTCCTTACTCGTGTAATCATCTTCTCTATACTTTTAAATAGGTAATAAGGCAAATTTAGTCGGGATGCACCATTTAAATGCATTAAAAACCTTAAATGATACACGGACACAGTTGCGAACCACCCTTCATAGGTTATATAATGCTGGATGATGTTGTGAGTGTCTCTCCATTCAGGCTTAATATTGTTCAAATGAATCCCCTTCCCCAATCTAGCTTCTCGAAACCGGGCAACAAAAACATGCTTAGGTAAACCTGGAATAGATGCTTCTCAAACCACCTTTCTCCTTCAGGAGCTATGCCCGTAGCTTCTGCAACTGTAGCTTCATCTACCTTAAACTTTAGGGCTTGAAAATTAACCACAAAATCTTTGTAATTATTTACGAAGGCATTTGTTACCTCTAGGTTATGACCTCTGAGTTGTTCACAAAAATAAAACCATTCTGAATTTCTCATCATCTCTGCACACCTAGGAAATTCTTCAACCCATTTACCATTCTCTGGTTCTAACTTGCAAATTTTCCCACTGAGCTTCTTGATCACCGCCATTGTGATCTTGCTAGATCATATCTTTGAAACTGGTGAACGTATTTCCTGTTCAAAACATGTTAAGCAAATAATCTATTCACAAAATATCAATTATCTGGCCTATACTATTTATGTTAATGTAAACAACTGGAGTATGAATCTTGGTTCATGCATTTGATAATATCAATAACAGGCTAGTATCATCAGTGCCATAATAAATTCTTTCCTCAGCACACGTCCAGGCTTCTGTCAGTGCCATAATGAAGGGAAACTCTTCTATCAAGCACGCGTCCAAAGTATGACATGTGTCTTAAAACAAGTCCAAGTGTAAAAAATCCGGCAACACCAGCCTGTCACTTATTATGGAATGCGCTTCCGGAATGTACTATAACCATTAATGCAATATAACCATCAAACTATATCTTATTCATTGAAATTGGACACTCGAAGCCATCATAAGTTAGACTTTATCAAGCTATGCATCATTCAATAAAGATTACAACTTGGAAAGATTAATGAAAACGAGCCATGTTTATTCTAATTATCATAACAATTAAAAGAAATGATAAGGTAAAACTTTTAGGAACCTAAAAACTAATTTAAGGGATCCTAATGTATTTCAGGAAGAAAATAATTTTTAATAAGACTCTAGGGTAGAACTAGGATACAAATCTAGAGATAATAGGTTGGACAATCAGAAAGGGATTGGAGTGACTAGTAATTAGTTTAACACTTCAATTAATCCCAAAAGTGAAAATCCGACACTTACTCGAAATTACTCATTAGTGGGGAAATTATTTAAGTAAAGCGAGAACTACTAGAAAGTGACTGTGGGGCCTCGTTAGGCTACACCCTTGTTGTTGTAGTGTTGAACACAACCCCACGACTCCATCTATCCCACACGTCACTGTGAGAGCCACTTCCGAGTAAATCCGGACATATTCCTCATACCCCTTGGGTATATGTGGAATACCATTTTCCCTTTAATATTCAGATCATTACCACATTTTTAGTAAAATTGATCAACAATTTACCCACTCCCTAATCACTCATTTGATAATTTTAAAACTGACCAACTGAGACAATTGCAATACTTTTGAGACATCACTAGCAACCCTCTTACACGCAAGCAATCCATTAGCATTAGTCTATTGCATCATCTATTTCCAATTATTTAAAATTCATTAATGTGTTAAATGGATGCTATTTTATGCTGGTGATTTAAGTTACTTGCAAAATTATCTCAGTTTCAGTATTTGTGTTATCACCTCCGAGATTAACTGTTTAGCTTTCATAGATTAAACAACCTTAGATTATTTTACTAGGGACCACCCCCCTTGGCTTCTCTAGGAGAGAGCCTAGATGGAGGAGTCAAGATGAAGTGACAACACTTGACTCTTGCTTACCCCAAAGGTTGCACCCAATGGCTTGAAGATTTCTGCCACGTGATCCGAGGTGCGAATTAGGTGGAAACAATGCCTCTAAATCGCAATTATCAGCCTAGGTCTAGCATTATTTACTTAATACTTGAAGAAGCATAATTTTCCATTTTTTTTGCAAGTATTAAGTAGTGTATTTTTTATTGTATTTTTGTACTAATCTAGCAATCCATGATCATTTAGCTTGCTGGTTTTTAGCAGGTCGAAAGAAAAAGAGGGAAGTGCTGCTGAAAAATCAAGTTTTTCACCATCCGAAGCACCCACGATCCATCTACCTTCCCTCTCCTCCATTTCTTTCCTTCCCGCACTTGTAAAGCCTCTTTTGACCCATTTTTCAATGGTCAAAAAATGGTTTTCCCTTTTAAGCATTTTTGTAAATAATTTGAATAAAGAGCAAGTGGGATTACAGCTCCCACACCCCTCTTCCCCCATTTGGGGGAAGCCCATATCTATACTTGAAGTGGTGTGATTGTTATTTGTAGGTTAGCTTTAGTCATTCTAGATCAATCATTGTTTCTTTCAAGTTTATAATTTCTTTTAAAGTTACCAAGTACTTACCCATCCTCGCTTTCCCGAATACGACATCCAGGCTGGAAAGAGATTCTTTTTTGCATGTTTACTTTATGTTTAAAATTAAATTTCTTTGACTATTTTGCAACACAATCACACAATTCGTCCTTGAAGGGCTGTATAGATTAGTACAATCGTTACTCGCTTTCACTAAATCAAAACAAACATTTTCCTCTACCATGTATGCTCTACCCCTCGCTGCTTAGTCTGAGACTTGGGGATATCAAAAGCGGTATTGTGCATTCATTAATCCCTCACATCTAATTAATCAACTGGCATTAATAAAGTTTACAACCCTTAAAAGTTAAAACATTACGAAAATCCGGCGTAACGAACCCGAGGAATAGTGGGCAAATTCTTCAAGGAAAGCAGGAACAACTAGAAAGCGACAATGGGGTCCCGTTAGGATACATCCTTGTTGGTGTAGTGTTGAACACCCTCCCAAGAATCCATCTAGCCCACATTTTTTTGTGCGAAGCCACTCTTCTCAGAATCCAGACATATTCCCAGTACCTCACGGTATATTGGGACTCCCCTTTTTCCCTTTAACTCACTCATCATTGAATAAGTTAAAACTGACCAAGTACACTGCAAAACATTTCTCATTTTCAAAAGCGCTTATTTACTTTGACTCCATTTTGGCACTGGTTTATATTGTATCAATCTTTTATCCTGCTTCATTCAAATCTATTATGAATGCCATTTTATGCTGTTGAGTTATATTATTTCAATTTTTGCAGTACTTGATTTAGATATTGTTAAATTCTTATATAAACTCCAAACAACCATCTCATCCATAACTAATAAACTTCAAGATCCTTAAAAACTCTTTCGTAAGGACTACCTCCCTTGGCTCTGTTAGGAGTGGCCTAAACGGAGGAGTCAGGATCAGGTGACAGCACAGGGAGAGTCCTTGGGGGCAAGTCTCGAGTCAAGTGCATACTTTTAATGGACCCCGCTACCCTGAAAACAAGAAATACCTGAAAAAACGTGATTATGACATCATCATCACTTTTTTTTTTATGACAAATATGTCTAGTCAACCATTATGGCTGAGTCATTGTATTGAAATTCTATTGGTTCTTGAATTCCAACTCACAAGAATTTATTGTTGGCTCATTTTTTTATAAGGCCCATTTTAGACCCCAAATTTCCTCTAATGTACATATCATCAAAATCATTGCCTATATTGGGATCCTATTCATCAATAACACCCTATGCCCCCCTCCTCTAGGCTCTAGCCCTTGCCTCTACCTCGGATCTTGAAGTTGATCCTTGAAATGCCCTCTTCTAATTAAGCACCTAGGACACCCGTTAACCTATTTTCCCATAGGTTCGAGTGGATACTAATGAAAAAGGGAATTGACTGAGGACTATTATTACCAGGAGCAAAAAGAACATCCTTTCAGTGGTATGATGTCATTAGTGGATTAAAGAAGGCCATTAGAGCAGATATCAAAAAGCATGCGGAGCATGCGGGCCTTATTTCACTTTGCATGTGACACTGGGCGGTTAGAATGCATGTATGCATGCAAAAGTTAAGTCATGCAAATCCCAAAAGCTATAAAAGAAGACAAGTCGAACCAAAAAGGAATCTATTGTTATTATTCACTTTTGAGATTGGTTTCGCGAGCAACAACAACGAGTTGGGTCACTCATATCTATCATCAGCACTTCAAGGCATTCAATGTTCATCAGAGATCTAGCATGCAGAGGAGCAATGGTTAAAGGAGTCACGTTTTACTGTTGGGGGCGCATTGGAGACACTGAGAGTGATTCGAGTTGATCCATAGAGACTCTATTTCTTCAGAATGTCACTTTCATTCTCATTGGAAGGACCATATTATTATATCTAGTGATTATCAAGGCCTCTTTTACACACTCAGAGAAGTTACCAGCAAAAGTGTGTGGAAGGAAGGGAGCCCTCCTATTCAGGTGAATCAATTTGCTAGGATCCCTAAAGGACTCCAAATCTCTGCATGTATCCATCAATCTCTTTGAGAGATCCATACTACATCACCTGGAAAGTTTTGACATCATCCTCCAAGTATTGAAGCTGTTCCAAAGGAAACTATCATCAAAGAAGGACGTTTTTACCTTACATGGGTGTCAGAAATGAGCAACACGTTTCTAGAGTTTTAGTAGATATATGAGATGCATTCCTTTGTGTACTTAGCAACTATCACAACTATGATTATCAGTATGCCATTACAATCTTATTGAAGCCTATTTCGTATTTTATCTTAGTCTTTGTTATATTTGGGGTTTGAGCACTTAATCTATTATTGCTAGTGTTATTGAAACCGGACTGGAACTGGCAAAACCAGCCGGTCTGACCGGTTTACAGGGTTGGCCGGTCCGGTCAGCAAAAAAAATTCAAAAAACCGGATTTTTTTCCAGATCGAGTACGGAACCGGCCAAAACCGGCCGAACCGGTCAAAATCGGCCGAACCGGTCGGTCTGGACTGGGGACTCATGAAACTCAATTTTTTTTAAAAAACCCAGAAAATAAAACTTTGTTGATGTACTTTCGAGCCTCTTTGTTAATGTACTTTGGTTCAGAACCTCAGAGATGTATTGCACTAGGTGCTATTTTGGATATTTGCACCCATATTTGCTATATATATGAGAAACTTTGCATATTTCTGTATTAATGGTTTGGATTCATATGTATGCACATGAATATATATGTTTTTTACAAAATATGAATATTTTATGTATTTTTTAGTCAGCCGGTTTTTTACTCGGTTTTTTGCCGGTTCCAGTCCGGTTCACATTTTGGGCTTCGCCGGTTCGATGACCGGTCCGGTTCTGATAACATTGATTATTGCATGCAAAAACAATTGATACCTAAACCCATAAACATTCAAACAACCATCAAAACCTATCAGTATAAAAAGGCAAATATCAGTTTGACATATTATAGTGGTATTAGAGCATGTTCCTCACAAGTTGTGGGCTTGAACATTTACCGTAGATGAATCCATAAGACATTGCTTTTGTGACATACAAAAGAAGAAGGGGCAGGCACACAGAGGATCCTGGGTTAGAAGAAATTAATTAGGAAGACACAGATTCAAACTTGGACACAATAGGGACACACTCTGATAGAGGAAAGGGGACTAGGGAAGAGGAAGATAGAATGGCTTTCCAGAGTCTCGTTAGTGGTTTGAATGACTTGGCCAAGAGACAGAAAGAGATGTTACATGCTATGAATATGATGGTTATTAAACCAGAGCAAGAGCGAAACAGGTTACAGGTTTCATTGGGAGACAAGCTATCCACCAACAACAGTGGGAGGCATGAATACACTAATATACATAACACTCCTCATATATATAACAAACCTTCTAGACCGACCATGCCTCAATTTTTGGAAAATCGTATCATAGGACCAATTATACCAGCTGAACCAAGTAAACCATTCGGGGCATACTTACAGGAGTACAAGGATTTGGGAGATGACTTTTGTTTGGCTATGTAATTCTCAGACTTTTTGTAATATCCCAAATACTGATATCCTACTAATACTGTGTATAATGCTAACTCGTACACTCAATCTTGTGCAAAAATACATAATACCTATGCATGCAAACTGGCCATGCAAAAATACCCTAAAATATAGCTGAATTAGGGCTAGGGTTTGCAGAAAGGAATTTAACACTTACCATTGATAACTTTGCTGATAATACTCCTGAGATAGGTTGCATGTATAAAGTGCCGAATGGGTGAAATACTAGTGCTACCTTCCTGCTATTGATGCCCAGCTGCACACGTGTGCACCCTTCAGACTAAAGGTGACGTTTTTGATGGAGGAGTGACCTGTTGGTGCTGATATTTTGTCGAGATGTAGATCTTCCCGTGCCGGAGAGAATGACTGGAGCATGCAAGGATTCTGACCTCTCCAAGAGCCCTAGCAAATTGGTTTACTAGTCTGGTGCTCACGCCCCCCAACCTCTCAGATTTGCTGATAACTGCTCCAGATGAGAAAATTGATGGTTGTTAGTCACTATATGCCGTAGGATAGGCCCGCTGAGAAAGAGGAAGCTAACATGCGAAGGAAAGACTGGGTATTATGGTCCCAACGAATCCTTCTATGGTTTCCCAGCTATTTCCAGCTGCAAAACGTGGATCTGCCAATAATCCTTCTGAGTGTGTTGGATCCCTGGATACTGATGTATATGATGAATGCCGTGGATAAACCTAGATGATCTATCCCAAAAAGAGACTAGGGCAGATATCTCACTGCTGAACCCTTGTTAGTTGAAGACACCGTCTTCAACCCCAATTGCCGCGGTTGCACGTTATGCTGCTGCTCAAAAACTCCAAATCAATCAACAATAATCATAGATTGTCTCTTTAGTCTCATAACCCTCTTAAATAGAGTCTCATGCGCTTTTAGGGTTTGCCTGTCACTTTTAGGGTTTCTGCTTCACTTTTGCATGCATGCAATTCTATTTTGATGTTGACTTTTAAGCCTATAGAAATAAGGCTTCTTTTATTCGACTGATGACTTTACCACTAAATGAATGTCTTGATATGCTCTAAGTATCAAATGCCCTCTATCAATTCCCTCTCATGCAGTACCCGCTCGAACCTATGGTTATTAAGTAGGTTAGCGGGTGTTTTGGGTGCTTTAATTAGAGGGGGACATTACAGTCCTCCCCGCTTGAGATTGCTTGTCCTCAAGCAACTGCAAACTGGGGTGCTACAATACCTTCTCTCCCTCCCATGTGGCATCCTCCATAGGTAATTCTCTCCATTTTACCAAATACTCTTGAATCACCTTGTTTCAGAGCTTCCTTCCTCGCACCTGTAGGATTCTTTCTGGAATCAGTACCAGCAACCCTTCATCATCTAAGGGAGGCAACTTGGTGGATGGAGCAATGTGTTGTCCTAATGTTTTCTTGAGATTGGACACATGAAACACATTGTGAATCTTGCTTTCCTTCGAGAGTTCTAGCTCATAAGCCACCTCTCCAACCTTCCGAACTACCTTGTAAGAACCATAGAAGCGAGGTTTTAGTTTTTCTGCTCCTTTCTTCTTGAGGGAAGATTTCCTGTATGGTTGTAGTTGTAAATATACCAGATCTCCTACCTCAAAGCTCGTCTCAATCCTGTGTCTGTCTGCGTATAGTTTTTGTTGATTCTGTGCTACCTGTAAGTTCTTCCTCAAGACCTTAAAGATATCCTGACTGTCCTGTACCCAAGCTTTTGCCTTGGGTGCTCTGCTGTCTCCAAAAGCTAAATCTGCAAAGCTCAGTTCTTCATAGCCATACAATGCTATAAAATGTGTCATCTGGATAGACATATGGTAGGTAGTATTGTAGCAGTATTCCCCTAAGTGTAGCCATTTAATCCATGTCCTCTGTTGGCCTGCTACATAATTGCGCAGATACCCTTTGACCCACTTGTTGACAATCTCTGTCTGCTCGTCGCTTTGGGGATGATAACTCTTACTGGTAGCGAGTTCTGTCCCTACCAACTTGAATAGATCCTTTCAGAACGCACTGGTGAATTTACTGTCCCGATTGCTGACAATGGTCTTGGGTAGCCCATATAGTCTGAAAAACCTCTCTTAAAAATAACTCGGCTACCCGTGCTGCTGAATAATCGGATGAGATAGCAAAGAAGTGGGAAAATTTGGTCAACCGATCTACCACGACATATAAGCAATCCCGCCCCTGTACCTTGGGCAACCTTGTAATGAAGTCCATTGAGATACTTTCCCATTTTTGCTCCCGTATTGGTAAAGGCCGAAGTAACCCTGCCGGATGACTGTGTTCGATCTTGTTCTACTCGTAGATGCTGCATTCCCGGACGTGTTGCATTACTTCCCCTTTGAGGCCCTTCCATGAGAACCTCTTGTTATCCACTAATTTTGCACTTAGTGGATTTTTCGGTGAGCCGCCAGAGTATTGAACAAGTACACTTGTTCAAGATCAAAGTTCAATAGTTCAGTGTGCTTTAGAGTTAGCCAGTTTTTGGCTAAACTGTTTATTTTTTGTAAAATACATGTTCATACCCCCTTGGGGAAATTGTAAAAAATGTCCTAGCATTTAAATTTTTATAAAAGGCTCGACTTCCCGGACTTGGGTATCAAGCCGACTAGCCCAGAGTGTTTTATCCCTTGGTTATTATTGGCTATTGAACAAACGACCAATAATTTCTGAGTTTTTCACTCGCTCCTCCAAAGCTGCGGTAGTTGTCTTGATGTTTCGGCCTTGGGAGGTTATTAGAGCCTTCGTGTTAGTGTTTTTTGTCATGTTAGGCATTCCGATTGAGTCGTATGAACATGTACTAGGTCCCCCTAGACTTTCATTGGATTCCGAGAAAAATATATTTTTTATTTTTATTTTTTTATTTTTTATTTTTTTACCGTTTTTAAATCCATTTTTTAATGGTTTAAATGGAAAAATTCAAAATGTAATAAAAGTGTGATCCGAAGTCTGTTTTCGGCATGGTTGGGTTCATTTTCAAGCCCAGAGCAACATCTTTACCCCAGGGCCCACTTTCATCATCAGTCGGGCAGCTAGAGCATCCCGTGAGGCAGTATTTGGCTAAAAGAGCTTCAGAATAGCATTTAAATGCTAAATTTGGACAAAATGCACTAAAGTCCAAATTTAGAAAAGTCAAAATCAAAGTCGATGTTTAATTTTTTATTGGTGGGGATGACATGGCATGTGGTACAAATGGTCATGCGATCTTTTTTAATTGTAATGGCACTCAAACTTTGGTTTAAAATTAAAGTTTGATTTATTTCTTAAAAAAGGATGACATGAGGGTGGATGGCTCACGCTAGCTCATGAACATGGATGCGCTAACATGTAGTATGGACCCCCATATGACACAGCACTCAAACACTATTATTTTAAAACCATGGTTCAAACAAATTATTCCATGGTAGGGTCACGATTTGTTTGAAGGGTGGCTGACGTGAGGGTGAGGACTCACGCTACCATGTAAAAATGATATTGGAGGCTAGCGAATGGAAAGGGGGTGGACCCCTCCTTGTATCTTTATTTATTGGAAACTTTGGTATGGGTCAAGCGAGCCATCAATCTTTAATTTCATCATCACATAAAATGCCGTACGACTCGTGTGGAGGAGGAACTCGCCAAATTTTTGAGAGGAGATTGACGCCAAATGGCTTGTTTGGTGGGCGCCTTCCTTGTTTTATGGCCACCACATGGCTTGGCTCTTTTCAATCACTAGTTAGCTTTCATTTCAACCTCAGTCACACTCAGCGTGATCTCTGGTTCATTAATTTCCTCCCCTGGGGCTCATTTTTTGTATTAGTAGAGGTGCTTTGTACTCTTTTCTTCATGGATCTTTTGTGGTAGAGTTACTCTGAGAAAATTGTATCAGCATTTGCTTTGGAATTGTTAATAAAGATATTCGACTTTGGAGGTCTATGGGCTTTTGATTGTGGTTAATTCTTCATGGTTGAGGTGATATTGTCTCTAACTCCTCTCTTTCAATAATTGTATGTGTTTAATTAATTTCCCAGCTCAAGAAGGCCATTGTTGGCACGGTAGAATAGCCATTTATTGTCTTTATTTGGTTATTTATGCAAAGTAGATTAATATCTTGATGGACATTAGTAATCAGTAATACGAAATGTTGATCTGGATTTGATTTTCCTAGCATACTAGCATATGATTTTTTGATCTCACTTCTTGTATTGAGTGTTTGTGTGTTATCAGGCTTCACCAATTGTAGAAGGGTGGGAGCTCAGCTACTTCTATCCCAAGCTTCAAACAACCATTTTTTAGTTTAACATTTTGTGACTGCAGGACCTATAGGGCTCGTTATCTTTTGCTACAAAAAAGAAAGCTAAGAGAAGCTCTCTCTCTTGTGTTCCATCCACAAGATAAAAACATTCTTTGGGTTACTAGTTACTACAAGAAACCCTAAACTCCATTTATCTACCCTTTGGCTTCTTCTTTCTTGCCTTGTTTGGCTTGTCCTCCTCTTCTTTGTTCGCTGCCCCATTTTTTAGTCCTCTTCCTCTCTGTTCGCTGCCCCATTTTTCAGTCCTCTTCCTTACTGTTCACTGCTGCATTTTTCAGTCACCTTCCTTTATTTGTTTGTTGTCCATCTCTGTCTTTTCAGCCCTCTCCTTCTTGTTGCTGTCCCATTGTTCTCTGCTGCTCTCCTTCCAACCTTGGATCTTCTCCTTTCCCTTGTTCGTTAGATCTAAGATTTGGTTAGCATCTTTAAAGTTTGCATTTCTAGCTAATTTTCTAGTTTGCATCTAGTCTTCTAGTTTCGCATTTAGATCTTAAGTAGTTGGCATTGTTAGCTTGCATCTAGTTTCATTGTTAAGTTGCATTAGATTTCATCTAAAAAAAAGGGGGTTCAAAACTTGCATCTAGAAGTTGATTTGGCTTATAGACTAATTTGCTTCCTTGCATATAGATCATAAATTTCAAAGTTTAGGACTTGCATTAAGTTAGCTAGTTTCAATTTATTTCTTTGATTTGTATGACAATGACGGGTCTATGAGCTTTGTTGTGCTTTAGGTGATCAAAGAAGAGATCAATAAAAGATAAGAAGCAGGAAAACTTGAAGAAGAAACCAAGAGAAGAAGACACAACTAAGATTGCGAAGCCAAAAAGGACAAAACCAAGAGGAAGTTGTGAACCAAAGAAGATAATAAAAGAAAACATTCTCCTTTTGTAAAAGCCATTAAGGCTCCTTCCATTTTAACTTTTCAAGTTCTTTCAAAGGTTGAAAATCCAAAAGATTGTAACAGTTTAATAAAAGTTTCGTGAGTGGGGTCTTTAATCCCCCACACTCGGCTTCCCCATTTGGGGAAGTCTTGTAGTGGCCTTTTTTTTTAGTGGTTTGCTAGTTGAGATTTACTTCACTAGATTGGTTTCATTTTATGCTTAGAATAGTGATTGCTAGTTTAGTTCATTATTAGCATTTTAATAATTGTTTTACAATTTTTTGAGCTATCATGTGGTTTCATATTTACAATTTGATTGTCTCTTAAAATAAACCAAAGTCTCTTGAACTTGCCATAACCCAAGTCAAGAGCACTCTCTGTCGGAGAGCATAGTTAGATTTGCATTTTCCTTGCATTAGGCATATAGAATAGTTAAAGTCTCTTGAACTTTTGTCATAAGACAAAGTCAAGAGCACTCTCTGTCAGAGAGTTTAACGGTGTGCTCTAAACTTAAAATTTGCAACTCACACCCCCCATTCTAAAATTTACTTCGTTGCTCTCTGCCACCAAGTATGCTCTGCCGACCCTAAAAAGTTGGATTTGTACTCAGAACGGTGGTTGGATTTGATTAATTGGACAAGTGAAAACATTAATAAAACTTTCACCCCATAACCAACGAACCAACGCTGTCGATAAATACTGAGGTAGTGCGCAAATTGTTGCTAGTGACGCCGGAACAAACCATTGTCTCAGAGTTCAATCAGGCTGGTTAAGTTCCTTGGACACCTAGCCTGGAATACTGGACGGTCCGACATGTCATTGAGAGGAGCCACTGAAGGTATATCTTTCGGTTGATACTTTGTGTTCTTAGCCATAATAATCAAGATCACTAAAAATTTATAAAATTTACAAAGAGCACTTGCAAAATGATCTCACAAACATACTGAACGCTTGTATCTTTGCATCCCAAGCACTGCAATCTTGACTCCATTACCCATCGGATAAGGCACTGGTCTTGTCTCATTTCATTTATATATCTGAAGAGCATATTTTATTTCATTATGGATGCCTTTGCTTAAATCAATCAGTTGTGTTGTCCTTAAATTATTACAAGTGTACCTTTGTGCTATTTAAATTTTATATCTGTGATTTGTTCATCATAATAAACTCCTGAAGAACACCCATCCTCATCATCATACACCAAAAACACTTCAAATACATTGAGCCATAGAAACTCTTTGTTAGGGACTATCCCCCTTGGCTTCGTTAGGAGTTAGCCTAAACGGAGGAGCTAGGAGTAGGTGACGATACCTAACTCTGTGCTTGCCCCCAAGGCCACACCTCTCCCACTTTCTCAAGTGAGGAGACAACTTTCAAAAGATTTACGCTGTTGGTGTGCACTCGCAAGCAAATTTTTTTTTGGAGTACTTTACTAAGAGAAGAGACCTCCAATCTGTGGACATACTCATGAGAGATAATGAAGCGGGTTGTCTGGATAATGCATCAGCTACTACATTGTTCTTACCTTTCAAATACTCTATCTTGAAATCATAGGCCTAGCCTTGCTGACCTATTTCTGTTGGCGCTCATTTAACTCCTTCTGCTCAAGGAAGTAGTTGAGGCTCTTATGATATGTCTTGATTTTGAATTTGCTGCCCACCAGGTACTGTCTGAATTTAGTGAGGGCATGTAAGATGGCTAGCATCTCTTTGTCATATATGGAGTAGTGGCGCTCATAGTCTTTCAGTTTCCTTCTCTCAAATGCAATTGGGTGATGGTTTTGCGTCAGTTTTGCCCCTAGTCCTTCCTCTGAAGCATCACATTCCACTATGAATGGCTGTGAGAAATCTGGTTGTGCCAAAACCGGGCAAGAACTCATGATGGTTTTCATTTCCTCAAAGGTTTTCTTTGCCAAGTCTGTCCATGTGAATGCCCCCTTCTTTGTGAGATCGGTGAGTGGTGCAGCGAATTGAGAGAACCCCTTAACATACTGTTATCACCAACCTTGTAGTTGCTTGTGTGAGGTGGATTCAGGATGGGTGGTAGAGGGGCAAGCAACTAAGGGGGTGGAACCAACACTGCCTAGACTCCCAAATGGATGGTTGTCACGCCAATCAAGGCAACCTTCACTTTATGTTATCTAAGTCCAAGACAACAACGGGGGAGACCCGGATCTACTCCCGACAGGAGAGATCAGACCTAGACACCAGGACAGATCAAATGTGGCTTTGAGGTACGTAAGGTATAAGGTAAATGGAAACCCTAGCTCTAGGGTTTAGGTACTAGCAACTGATAGAGATGACCACTGTCTTGGGAAACGTAACTGTGACAGGGTGAGCAAGGACAGAGTTGGGACTGTCTAGTACCAAAGAGACAGACTCAGTGAAAGATATGAAAGTATCAGGTAACTTGAGTTATCAAGGAATGTTGGTGAAGAGAATGGGAGTAAGGTCAATTTAGGGCTAGCGCTAGAGATAGGAGATCAGTGCCTTTCGTGCATTGGGCAATGGAGTCAGTATCAGCACAACGTTTCAGTGAACCCACCTGGGACATATCTTGATCTATGGACCCAGAAAAGGATTTGGCACGAAAGATTCAGGTTACAGGAAAATCAGCAGGAGGGCTAGTGCTAAGGTTTGGAGAGGCAGATCTGTAGATCTAGAGCCACCAGGAGACTATCAGCTCAGCATTGGAGGGGAAATGAGATCAGGATGGCCCGATATACAAACCCAAGTCAGAAAACTGCAGGAAAAATCAGATCTAGAAAAGTCAAAATCTGACGAGGGGGGCTAGGAGGCTGAAAGTCAGTTTTTCAGATCTAGGGCAACTTGGCAGGAACTAGCTCAACGTTGGGGGTGTTCTGGAGTGCTCAAGCCCTGATTTATCAGCCTAGGTTGTCAAATTTCAGAAACAGTAAACTCCGGAAAAGTCCAATTTTCAGTGAAGGCGCTAGGGTTGTTTTCAGTCTAAAACTCAGATCTAGGTTAAACTGACATGAATCTGGACAGTGTTGAGGGTGATTTGGACTGTGTGGGACCTGATCTATCAGTCTATGAAGTCAGAAATAAGAAAAAGTCAAAACCGTAGCAGGTCAAATTTTCAGTGGGGGCGCTATGCAGTTTTCAAGCTAAAAATTAGATCCAGGTCAAACCAGCAGGAATTTGACCAGCGTTGCAGTAGATTCAGTGAAGGTGAGGCCCGAACAATGAAACCCAACAGTGGTTTGGCCAAAGATAGGACGGTTCCCAAATTTAGTACTTTTTAGGGTTTTTAGGTATTTTAAGAATTTTCAGAAAAATGGAAGGAAAAACAGGTACAATGGATTCTGATCTGTTAAAGAGAAGTGAGTTACTTGTTGAATCGTACCTAGAAATGCTTGTAGAAGTCTTAACAGTGATGATCCTTGCTATCCTGATCAATTCTGGAAGATCCAAGTGATTTCTATGACGGATGCAAGCCCCAAACCACCAATGCGCCCCCTACCCTGCATGAGCAAACGTCAACAATATCAGATTTGCCAATACAAGATAAAGAAACCAAATGCTACAGGAAATTAAAACGAAGTAATCATAGATCACAATGAAACTAATGAAAACTCCCTGATCCAAGACGAAGAAAACTGAACGAGTTGAGGTCCCCCTGCAAAAACGCTCCAGCCAAAACGCCCTCCTGTAGACAAGACAATGATAGCAAAAAAATATAGATCTCACATGAATTTCCACAATGCTAGGAAGCAGAAGACTATCCAATCACCATTTGAGAACATCAGATGCAAAGTAGATGCAGAAAATATCCACAGAAAAATCTTTCTATTATTCAGATCCAAGAGCCAAAGACCCCTTACAAATGAGAAGCTCTCTCCTTTAAATAGAAATGAGAGAACCACAATCATAACCGAATCCTAACCACTTTCAAAACGAGTGGCTAAGATTAAAAGATAAAATGTTCTAATCAATGGTTGAGATGAGTTCAACATACAATACATGGATCAATATAACCATAAAGTACCAAAGTGGACTAAATCACCGATAAAGAGGGTACGCCACTCAACAAGAAATAAATGAAACACATGGTAGGTCCAAGGAGTGTTGATTAACTCCCTCTGGATGTCCCCATGGCACAATAAAATAATATAATATTTTAATTCTTTGACTTTGTGCCTCCTTGAGGAAATCGTGAGCCTCCCAAAAGCTCCAGAAAATAATATAAAAATGCCCAAAAATAGGTGTGGGCCCAATCAGGTGCTGCAACTGCTGGAGAAGGTGTGGAGGACATCACTCTCATCATCATGACTCATCCCATGTCATTTCCTTGCCTCATTAGCCCAAATCGATTTCTTCAATAGCGATTTAATCATTTTTTAATCTGCCTCGGGAAACGTGAACCTGCCAAAACAACCTCCTAGGGTGCATGTGTTGTTAAATTGATCCAACCAGGCTCTCTGGGATGGGGGTACTATGGTACAAACAAGTGGTTGCACCCCTATGTTCCATACAACGCCCTAGGAGATCCAGATAAAACATTTCCCTGCTCAGACATATCAACCTGAGAAGAAAAATTGCATCAGAAAGGAAGAATGAGCCTGATCATATCTATAAGTGCCCGGAATTGGAAATAAACTGTCTCATTAGACTCACGGACTCCAAATCCATCTAAGGTGTATACTCATACCCTTCACAGGTCTCTATCTGACCATCAACCACATCCAATAAACAATATAACCATCTGTAAATGATCAGACACCAATAATAACTCATAGTATCATCCATCTGTTGCAAGTGTTAAAAGGCTAAGACATGCTCTACAACTCATTCAAGCAATAATCACAACAAGTAGCAGTCATTTCACTGGCGGTACATCAACAAATACATATATAAGGCTTTATTTATTATTACTCAGACTAGACTTTCAGGACTATACTCACTTCATAGTTGTAGCCAATTTGCTAGTGAAGGGTGAAGGATGAAATTGACAAGGCTAAGGCAAAGGATGACTTCCTACTTAACATCATGACACTTTGGATATGGAAAGGGAATACTCACGATAACCAATGTCAGACAAACAACAACACAAGGAAAGGTAGTGCCTCACAAATGGGTGAGTTGTTTAGAGAGTGCTTATTCAACTTAGGCATCATGACTACATCAAGATTGATCCAAGTTCATTAGGACCATCAATTTTATTCCATGGTGTTTTTGGCCTATATGACCCTTTGGGACTTCACCAGTGCTTAAAAGCACATCTAATCACAATTTTCATCCGGGACATATTTATATTTATAAGGTCAGCACTATTTGGATATAGCATATTTTTAACCATTGTTTTTTGGAACTTTTCTTATACCCTTCAAGGAGTATTTTAGCATTTCATTGCTCTTGCCCTCTTTACATTTGTTAAGAAACACAGTTTAACATTTTCATTTTCCATGGGTGCATACATAACATTTTCCAATACAAGTAGTACATGAGCTTTCAGTTTTAGCCAACAACATCTCAAGTGACCAGGGGGAGTTCTTCACAGTGCCAATCATCGAGACAATCGACCAGAATGATTTAGGCATACAATCCAACTCACCAAAGGCAAGTTCTGTCACCAACTCAGAGCCAAGACACAATATAAACAGGGAGGCTTGTCCAACAAGGGTTCTAGCGGAGAAAGGTCCTCCATGCCATAAGTCAAGAAGTCAGTCGAGTTGAAAATTAAACTGAAAGGTAATGGATGGGTGGAGACAATGAATGATGGAGTCAACACTAGCAAGCCAAAACAATGGTGGGAATGACTACCTCTATTCTCCCTAAGGAGGGTAAAACCAATGAGTATAGATCAAGAACTTCAAAGTCAGAGTAGGGACACCAATACATAAATACAAATACGTCCAAGTCCACATAATTATGACCGCCAGATCATGATACCACAAGTTAATACATGTCACAAAAATCAGTATAAGAGCAATGATAACCATAACACAATATAAAAAGCGGAGTCATAATATGCAATATAATCCATTTGAAACATCATCTGTCCAATGAGAAAGCACTGATGTAAAACTGGGCATCAATAGCTGCTCTAAAATGACTAAATGGCTACATTGGTCCTCAAATCTGAGTGTCTTGAGACTCAATCCTGACATGGGAGAGTACAATAGTCCACTAATACAATAATGATCCTTCAAAACTGCTCATCTCAGCATCTCATATGTAAGAGATCTGGCTGAAAAATGTACTGTGTCTGAAAAATAGAATATGGTAGCCTGGCTACTATATATGTGATAACATCTGGCTCCAGTTGGGACAAGTGCTCTGCTGAAAAGAGCGCTTGAGAACCTCAGAATATCTGGTCCTCGTACTCTGCTTCTCGCATTCTTGATCAATCCATCCAGCTCTGCAACCGCTACCAAGAATGTACCTGACTACCTGCAACATGTCCAGAGCTATACCAAACTCGCAGACCGGTCGTCAGAACAATATGTGGATAATATATAAAATAATGAAAATATAGATGCATGAAACTGAAAAGTAGAAAATAAATCTAATCTATAACCATAACTTTCAATAAAAGTTTGATTTTTTTTTATTTTGCAGGAAAACAGAATTACACTAAGAGCTTCAAAGGCGAGCTTCAGGCAAACATGCAAGATTCTACACTACTGCCGAGAAAGGCTTATTTAGGTCCTACCTACTCTACCCTAACTAGTTTGGACAAGTGTTAGGTAAAATCATAAATCCAATGTAACCACTTGTTGAACGAATCTATTGAGATTTCTTCGCAGCCAAGTCGAAGATGGCTTGTAAGTAATGTGAATGAAAATTGAATCCATTATAACTTGTTGTTTGAAAATCAAAGAAAGCTATGGATAAAGAGAAATGAAGTCATGCCAGGGATGAGATTTACTTTCTAAAAACTCATCTAACAAGATGCTGATAGGATCATAAAAGGTATGCAAGTTCGTTCTTGATGGAAGAAGACAATATGATTCATGACTCGGCCACTCCAAACAGTTCTTTGTTTCCTTCTCTACCCTACTAGGACATTCAATTCTATTCACTCCGGAAGAAATGGGAGAATCAGATGGGGACAAGTTGTAATGTAATGAAACTGTGAATGAGATCAAGCCCATTTGTTGTTTAAAAATGGAGAAAAGATGAAAATGATCTTTATACACCTTCTCCAACCATCCATAATACAGATTTACAAGTTGAAAAAAATTATTCATTATGGATGACTGAGAAGAGACATGAAGTGCCTTTTCCCTAATTACGTGATAATGCTTAAACTCCTGGTTAGAGATTTCAAAAGTAACAACTTGATTAAAAGACAAACTCATACAAGAAGACTTGAGTAGTTGGGATGGGAGGGTGGATTGAAAATTTTCTCATGGACTTGGAATAATTGATCTCAGAATTTGATGAGAGGAAAGATCTTTTAAATTAAGTCCAGGAGTGATTTCAAGATTCAAAACAAGGTCAATATCCACACATTGAATCCACATATTCTGATTAAGGATTGGATGAAGAATTCTATCGATGTTATCAGGACAAGGCTCCTCACTGCAATGTTCTTGATTGAGTTTACTTACAATCGTATCATCATGTGATTGTTCTTCTTTAAGCTCTAGATAAGGAAAAACATCAATAAGTTCGGTTTCAGTTTCCCTATCACTCTTACAGGCATGCTCTTCAATCACAATATGACCACAAGATTGCTCTTCACCGGAAGTTTGATTGATTTCATCAAAGTCTGAATCTAGATTCAGATGGCTTGCATACTGACTCAAATTATCGTCAATTAGGCAATGACTATGGAGTTCCTCTTCTAAAGGCTCTTTAATGGACTCACAAATGGAAGGCTCAACTAAAGATGTTTCTTGATGGTGCATGTTAAGTTCCCTTCCACAGATCAGATCCAGGATTTGATCTGTGACTGCTTCAGGTAATAATAACAGAGTATCTCGTATGATTTGATTGATATCCCTCTTAGTTTCATCATGAGGTTTTGAAATATTATTCTCGAAGTACTCTGTAACATTCTTATGGATTGCAGGCACACTCATAATTTGGAACATATCAAGAGAGGAATGGTCCAATTGAGAAAGCACATTGTCAATATATTGATTATCAACTACACAATCATTGCTAGACTGACACTCTAAAGTTTTATCAATTAACAAATCTGTGAACATGTCATACCTAGTGATGGATCCTAGTGCTAAATGATCAAACCATAGTTGAACATCCCCTTGCAAGGATTCTCCTAAGGCTCGCATATAAACATATTCATTGTTAACACCTCTAGATTCCATGTAATCCCACAGAATATCCAGATGAATTTCAATAGATATATTTTTATTTCCACTAAACTGGGGCAACCTCCTAGTGTAATCGTTTGGCATACGATGAGGTGCTCCCGGTATTTCAGAAAAGTCAAAAGGAGACTGTCTGTCTTGCTTTTTCACAGCTTTGGCTACTTGGCTGCTATAAGGATTTGATTGGGGTTGACTTCTAGGTTCATGTCGACTTACAGGTTCACTCGGGATGGTTGGGAAATCTCTATTGCATAGGTGAGGAAGTTGGTGGGTGTCATAAAGATTGTGATAACTAGATTCATACCCGTAGTCATGCTCGAGGTCATCTCCATACCGGTAGTCTGACCTCCTTCTATCCCTTTTGTTTATTTGTCTTGTAGTTTCAATCATGTTTTTTCATGTGCCTCAGAAATACATCTGAATTCATTATGATTTATGGTATGCTCTAAGAAGTTAAGATTAATATGTTGGGCACGGTCCTCAGTGGAGTCGCAGCGTGAAGTCCCCAAGTGAAGCACACAAGTAATTCACCAATAAAAGATATGTCGTAGGGGAAAGGTGAGGTATGTTGAACCAAGGTAGGCCTCTACCTCCCCGGCAACGGCACCAAGATGTTATCACCAACCTTGTAGTTGCCTGTGTGAGGTGGATCTAGGATGGATGGTAGAGGGGAAAGCAACTAAGGGGGTGGAACCAAGACTGCCTAGACTCCCAAATGGATGGTTGTCACGCCAATCAAGGCAGCCTTCACTTTATGTTATCTAAGTCCAAGACAACAACAGGGGAGACCCGAATCTACTCTCGACAGGAGAGATCAGACCTAGACACTAGAACAAATCAAATGTGGCTTTGACGTACGTAAGGTGTAAGGTAAATGGAAACCCCAGCTCTAGGGTTTAGGTACTAGCAACTGATGGAGATGACCACTTTCTTGGGAAACGTAACTGTGACAAGGTGAGCAAGGACAGAGTTGGGACTGTCTAGTACCAAGGAGACAGATTCAATGAAAGATATTAAGGTATCAGGTAACTTGATTTATCAAGGAATGTTGGTAAAGAGAATGGGAGTAAGGTCAATTTAGGGCTAGCGCTAGAGATAGGAGATCGGTGCCTTTCGTGCATTGGGCAATGGAGTTAGTATCAGCACAAGGTTTCAGTGAACCCACTTGGGATATATCCTGATCTATGGACCTAGAAAAGGATTTGGCCCGGAAGATTCAGGTTACAAGAAAATCAGCAGAAGGAGGGCTAGCGCTAGGGTTTGGAGAGGCGGATCTACAGATCCAGAGCCACCAGGGGACTATCATCTCAGCGTTGGAGGGGAAATGAGATCAAGATGGCCCGATCTACAAACCCAAGTCAGAAAACTGCAGGAAAAATCAGATCTCGAAAAGTCAAAATCTGATGAGGGAGGCTAGGAGGCTGAAAGTCAGTTTTACAGATCTAGGGCAACTTGGCAGGAACTAGCGTAGCGTTGGGGGTGTTCTGGAGTGCTCAAGCCCTGATCTATCAGCCTAGCCTGTCAGATTTCAGAAAAAGTAAACTTCGGAAAAGTCCAGTTTTCAGTGAAGGCGCTGGGGCTGTTTTCAGTCTAAAACTCAAATGTCGGTCAAACTGACATGAATATGGACGGCGTTGAGGGTGATTTGGACTGCGTGGGACCCGATCTATCAGTCTATGAAGTCGGAAATCAGAAAAAGTCAAAACCCTAGCATGTCAAATTTTCAGTGGGGGCACTATGCAGTTTTCAAGCTAAAAATCATATCTAGGTTAAACCAGCAGGAATTTGACCAGCGTTGCAGTAGATTCAATGAAGGGGAGGCCCGATCTATGAAACCCAGCAGTGGTTTGGCCAAAGATTGGGCGGTTCCCAGATTTAGTACTTTTTAGGGTTTTTAGGTATTTTAGGAATTTTCAGAAAAATGAAAGGAAAAACAGGTACAATGGATTCAGATCTGTTAAAGAGAAGAGAGTTACCTATTGGATCGTACCTGGAAATGCTTGTAGAAGTCTTAACAGTGATGATCCTTGCTATCCCGATCAATTCTGGAAGATCCAAGTGATTTCTATGACGGATGTAAGCCCCAAACCACCAATGCGCCCCCTACCCTACATGAGAAAATGTCAACAATATTAGATTTGCCAATACAAGATAAAGAAACCAAATGCTACAGGAAAGTAAAACGAAGTAATCATATATCATAATGAAACTAATGAAAACCCCCTGATCCAAGAAGAAGAAAACTGAACGAGTTGAGGTCCCGCTGCAAAAACGCTCCAGCCAAAACGCCCTCCTGTAGACAAGACAATGATAGCATAAAAATATAGATCTCACATGAATTTCCACAATGCTAGAAGCAGAAGACTATCCAATCACCATTTGAGAACATCAGATGCAAAGCAGATCCAGAAAATATCCACATAAATTTTTTTCTATTATTCAGATCCAAAAGCCAAAGACCCCTTACAAATGAGAACGTCTTTCCTTTAAATAGAAATGAGAGAACCACAATCATAAACGAATCCTAACCACTTTCAAAACAAGTGGCTAAGATTAAAAGATAAAATGTTCTAATCAATGGTTGAGATGAGATCAATATACAATACATGGATCAATATAACCATAAAGTACCAAAGTGGACTAAATCACCCATAAAGAGGGTACCCCACTCAACGAGAAATAAATGAAACACATGGTGTGTCCAAGGAGTGTTGACTAACACCCTCTGGGTGTCCTCCCATGTCATTTCCTTGCCCCAGTAGCCCAAATTGATTTCTTCAATAGCCATTTAATCATTTTTTAATCTGCCTCGGGAAACGTGAACCTGCCAAAACAGCCTCCTAAGGTGCCTGCGTTGTCAAACTGAGCCCACCAAGCTCTTTGGGATGGGGGTACTATGGTACAAACAAGTTGTTGCACCCCTATGTTCCATACAACGCCCTACAAGATCCAAATAAAACATCTCCCTGCTCAGGCATATCAACTTGTGAAGAAAAACTGCATCAGAAAGTCAGAATGAGCCTGATCATATCTGTAAGTGCCCAGAATTGGAAATAAACTGTCTCATTAGACTCAGGGAGTCCAAATCCATCTACGGTGTATACTCATAACCCTCACAGGTCTCTATCTAACCATCAACCACATCCAATAAACAATATAACCATCTGTAAATGATCAGACACCAATAATAACTCAGACTATCATCCATCTACTGCAAGTGTTAAAAGGGTAAGACATGCTCTACAACTCATTCAAGCAACAATCACAACAAGTAGTAGTCATTTCACTGGCGGTACATCAACAAATACATATATAAGGCTTTATTTATTATTACTCAGACTAGACTTTCAGGACTATACTCACTTCATAGTTGTAGCCAATTTGCTAGTGAAGGGTGAAGGATGAAATTGACAAGGATAAGGCAAAGGATGACTTCCCACTTAACATCATGACACTTTGGATATGGAAAGGGAATACTCACTATAACCAATGTCGGACAAACAACAACACAAGGAATGGCAGTGCCTGACAAATGGGTGAGTTGTTTAGAGAGTGCTTATTCAACTTAGGCATCATGACTACATCAAGATTGATCCAAGTTCATTAGGACCATCAATTTTATTCGATGGCCTTTTTGGCCTATATGACCCTTTGGGACTTCACCAATGCTTAAAAGCACAGCTAATCGCAACTTTCATCCAGGACATATTTATATTTATAAGGTCAGCACTATTTGGATATAGCATATTTTTAACCGTTGCTTTTTGGAACTTTTTGTATACCCTTTAAGGGGTATTTTAGCATTTCATTGCTTTTTCCCTCTTTACATATATTAAGAAACACAGTTTAGCATTTTCATTTTCCATGGGCGCATACATAACATTTTCCAATACAAGTAGTACATGAGCTTTCAGTTTTAGGTAACAACATCTCAAGTGACCAGGGGGAGTTCTGCATAGTGCCAAACATTGGGACAACCGACCAGAATGATTTAGGCATACAATCCAACTCACCAAAGGCAAGTTCTGTCACCAACTCAGAGCCGAGACACAATATAAACAGGGAGGCTTGTCCAATAAGGGTTCTAGCAGGGAAAGGTCCTCCATGCATAAGTCAAGAAGTCAGTCGGGTTGAAAACTACACTGAAAGGTAATGGATGGGTGGAGACAATGAATGATGGAGTCAACACTAGCAAACCAAAACAATGGTGGGAATGACTACCTCTATTCTCCCTAAGGAGGGTAAAATCAATGAGTATAGATCAAGAACTTCAAAGTCAGAGTAGGGACACCAATACATAAATACAAATACATCCAAGTCCATATAATTATGACCGCCAGATCATGATACCACAAGTTAATATATGTCACAAAAATAAGTATAAGAGCAATGATAACCATAACACAATATAAAAAGCTAAGTCATAATCATGCAATATAATCCATCTGAAACATCATCTGTCCAATGAGAAAGCACTAATATAAAACTGGGCATGAATAGCTACTCTGTAATGACTAAATGGCTACATCGGTCCTCAAATCTGAGTGTCCTGAGACTCAGTCCTGACATGGGAGAGTACAATAGTCCACTAATACAATAATGATCCGTCAAAACTGCTCATCTCAACATCTCATATGTAAGAGATCTGGCTGAAAAATGCACTGTGTCTGAAAAATAGAATATGGTATCCTGGCTACTATATATGTGATAACACATACCTCTGATAATATGTGCAAAGGCCTAAGAAGCCTTTCAGTTCAGTGACTGTCTTTGGTGTTGGCCAATCCCTGATAGCTCTAATTTTCTCCATATGAACCTGTACCCTTTCTGCACTGATGATGTGCCCTAGATACAATATCTCTTTTATACCAAATTCACACTTAGACATCTTCGCGTAAAGCAAGTGCTCTTCTAGAATGCTCAGTACCTCATCTAAGTGTTTCAGATGTTCTTCCCAAGTTTTGTTGTAAATTAAAATATCATCAAAGAATACTAGCAAATACTTACGTAACTGAGCTCTAAAAGTATGGTTCATGCATGACTGGAGGGTGGATGGAGCATTGGTGAGTCCAAAAGGCATGACCAAGAACTCGTAGTGACCATAGTGGCAACGAGAAGCTGTTTTGGAAATGTCTTGATCCCTTACTCAGATCTGATGGTACCCCGAGTGAAGATCAATCTTTGAAATGTATTTGGCACCCAGCAGCTCGTCCATTAGTTCATCAATCCTGGGAATGGGATACCTGTTTTTGATGATCTTTTTGTTGAGTGCTCTGTAATCAATGCGCATTCGCAATGTGCCATCCTTCTTCTTAACTAAGACCACCGATGATGCAAAGGTACTAGAACTGGGTCGGATATATCCTAGTTCTAGTAATTCCTTGATTGTCTTCTCGATCTCATCCTTGTATCTTTTGGGATGCCTGTATGGAGTGGTGATGACTTCCTGTGTCCCCCCCTCGAGCTCAATGATATGCTCAAATCCCCTATCTGGTGGTCTACTTGCTGGAAGATCCCAGAATACCTTCTTGTGCTTTTGCAATAATGCCTGAATATCCGCTGGGTGTTGTTCTCTGGAGGTTTCCTAAAGGTGACTAAACACTCTCCTGACCATTCTATGTCACCCTGTTTGAGCACAACCTCTATTCTCTGTGAGGATACTGGTTTTGGGAGATAAGTATTCATGCCCCTCAAAACTACCCGTTTCCCATCCGGTCCCTGGAATTCCATTTCCATCGCTCTGTGATTTGTAGTATATTTCCCTATTGAATAAAGCCATTGGACGCCTAATACTATTCATTTCAGCCACATTCACTACATAAGATGAGTCCATCATGTGGTAGTTGCCTAATGTGACATTCAGTTTAGGAATCCAATAGTTGCACTCCATGCTGGTGTTCCCTGCTACTGCTACAGTAAATTCCTCAAACTTCTCTGTCGGAATGCCCTGCTTGGCCACCCATGCTGCATCAATGAAATTGTGGGTTGCTCCCCCATCAACCAATACTTCGACCCTGTGGCCCTGTACTACTCCCCTGACCCTGAGAGTATGAAACCTAGGTACTCTGGATAATGTAGCAATAAATCCCTCTGGTGTATCCCCTTGGAGCGACGACTCCTCTGCTGCCCGCAATTCCTCTATTGTTTCTTGCTCGTAGTCCTCCCCTTTACTATTGGAATGTACCTCTATGGAAAATGGGCTTTGGCCTTTCTTGAGCACCCGTGTCTTGGAACCCACGGTTCCTGACAAGTAAAACACAATTTATTCCATCTCAAGTCTTTCCTTATGTCGTCGTCTAACCAAGTTTTCTTCGGTATTTCCGTCTGGAAAGGTTTGTTATTTTTGTCTCTAACTGGAAAGTTGGTTTTGAGTGGAAACCTATTCTTCGGAACTGAGTCTTGGAGATCTATGGCTCGGCTAATTGCATCCTGTAGAGTGGAGGGTTTGTAGGCTTTCACCCACCCCCGTAGTGGTTTAGTCAAGGCCTCAGTAAACAACATAATAAACCTGCTCTCTGACACATTTGTCACCATAACAGCTACCCTCTGGAACTCAGAGATGAAGACCTCGGCACTACCTCTCTGTTTGAGCTGAGCCAACTCTTTGAATTGTATCTCTGGGTCCTTCCTGTCAAACCACTCCATGAGCTTCTGTGTGAACTCACTGTAGGAGCTAATGGTGTTGTGACCCAATGTCACTAGTCCGTGGTACCACCACTGATGAGCCTCTCCATCTAGGTGGAGTGTAGCCAATTTAATGGCATCTGTCTCTGTCATGGGGTTGAGTTGGAAATAAGTATCCAACTTCTAAACCCATATCCTTGCTGAACGTCTGCGAGCCCCATCAAAGTTTGGGATGGTCAACCTACCCAAATAGGTTGACCATCCCAAACTATAATGTCCTCTTCTAATTGACAACCTAAGACACCCGTTAACCTATTTAATTCCCATAGGTTCGAGCAGGTATAAGTGAAAAAGGAAATTGACTGAGGACTATTAATACTGGCAGCAGAAAAGAACATCCTTTCAGTCTTATTATGTCATTAGTAGATTAACGAAGGCCATCAGAGCAGATATCAAAAAGCATGCAGAGCATGCACGCCTTATTACACCTTGCATGAGACATTGGACGGTTAGATTGCATTCATGCATAAGTTAAGTCATGCAAACCCTAAAAGCTATAAAAGAAGACAAGTCGAACCATAAAGGCATCTATTGTTATTATTCACATTTGAGTTTGGTTTCGAGAGCAACAACAACAATAGTCGCAATAGCAAGTTGGGGTCGAGGGCATGAGTCTTCAACTAGCAAGTGTTTTCAGCAACGAAATCTATCTTCCCTCATCAGTTTTCGGATAGGTCACTCAGATCTATCATCGACACTTCAATGTATTCAGTGTTCATCAGAGATCTAGCACACCGAGGAGCAACGGTCAAAGGAGTCAAGTTTTACTGCTGGGGGCGCATCGGAGACATTGAGAGCAATTCATGTTGATCCATAGAGACTCTATCTCTTCTGCATGTCACTTCCATTCTCATCGGAAGGACCATATTATTATATCTAGTGATTATCAAGGCCTCTATTGCACACTCGGAGAAGTTACAAGCAAAAGCGTGTGGAAGGAAGGGCACCCTCCTATGCAGGTGAATCAATTCGCTAGGACCCCTAAAGGATTCCAAATCTCTGCATGTGTCCAGCAATCTCTTCAGGAGATACATACTACATCAGCTGGAAAGTTCCGACATCATCCTCCAAGCATATTGAAGTTGTTTCAAAGGAAACTATCATCAAAGGACATTTTTACCTTGCATGGGTGTCACAACTGAGCAAGCAACACGTTTCTGGAGTTCTAGTGGATGCAGGGCATGCATGTCTTTGTATATTGAGCAACTATCACAACTATGATTATTGGTATGTCATTACAATCTTATTGAAGCCTATTTCATATTTTATCTGAATCTTTGTTATATTTGGGATTTGAGCACTTAATCTATTATTGCATGCAAAAACAACTGATACCTAAACCCATAAACATACAAACAACCATCAAAACCTATCGGTATAAAGGCATAATTTGTATCAAGGTCATGACATAGGAGTTCAACAATCAACACCACCAACATCAAGGTACATAGAGGGGTTGATGTGCTTACTTAAATGCCAATCCCATACCCTCATACATGATAGAATCTAGTGGAAACGTTGCAATCCTGAAATCCTGAAAACTATTATGTTTGTTGAATTTTGAATGATATCTAAAATTCTACTTTTTGCATATGAAGTCTGATGAGGTTGGAGCCACTCTCAAACATCCTGAAACAATTAATGGTAATGTTAAAATTTAAGTAAAATGATAGAAAATGAAAGATAAGGAGAATGCCACTTTTACTTTATGACCATTTAATATTGCCAATTATTAGTAACTGAATCAAACCGGCCGGTTAAGGTCTGGTTTTGATAACACTGCCAACAACCCAACCCGTGGCTTTATTTCTCAACTTCTATTTATTTTTTGAGCAGGGCGATATTTTCCAAAAACTCATGATAGAGTCCCAATATATCGTGACTCATTAAATATATTGCGATATATTGAAAATATCGAAAATATTGTGGTTTTTAAATGCCGATATATTGCCTTGAGGAAAGTATCACGTTATATTCGATATATCGATGATATATGTAGCTATGCAGTAATAAGTGGCTACTGAAAACTCCACCATAACCCAATTTCCACTTCAGAAAATTTCCCAAACCTTGAATAATCTGGAAACTTCTTGAAAATGATTTGTGTCTTTGCCCCTTTTCCTACTTATTTTCGTACTTGTCTAAAGGTCGTTCTAGGTATCGGTTCTCTTGTTTGAACTTCCAATTAACTTGAGGGATCACTATGAACCTTAGAGAGCACTTAAATTAGAAAAAACATAACTACTAATGAAAAATAATAACAATGAAATCATGTTTCTGTAAGAACATAGAAGCTTTAAATTCCATATTCAGTAGTTTTATTGTTTGATTAATGACTTGTATAGTTTTCAATTATTTTTAAATGTTTGGGTGAGCATAATTTCCAATTGATTTTCTTTCCTATTTAATGCCTCATAATTTTGTATATACTTTGTTGTTGTTTAAATGTATAATTTGCAAATTTTGAACATGTATATTTATGCCAGTATGCTTCTAAACATTTGCATATGAACATGCAATGTTTTGTGTATATGTTTGTGATGTTTGTGCCTGTGTGTTTTTAACTAGTTGATTTTAGATACATGGCTTGTTGACATGTTCATTGTTTCCTAATTTTTTGAAAATGCTCATTCCCAAGATTATCTCCGTTTGGAAAGTTTTATAGCCTTTTCCTTATTTGAGGAAAAGTAGTACCACATCCATTGCCTAATTCAGGATACCTTAAAACCTGCCATGATCTTATTTTGGTTAAATTAAGTTGATATTCTAGGTACAGTTGTTTTTTGCAATTGCAGTAGGGATCTCTCAAGTGGAAAATTGATGAGATGGTGAATGTTGAGCTTAATGTATTGTAAGGAATTGACTAGGAATAAAGTATGGTTGCTGAATGATGCTTTTGTTCTTATTACTTTGAACTGATGTCTCTTTTGTTGCATTGCCTTGTTTCTGCAGCACTTTGCATCCAATACATGGAATGGCATCTTTATCTTACTGTTTTAGCGTTCATGGAACTGTTCAGTGTTTATAGATTCTTTTCTTCTTTGCAGGTGATGCTGATAAATTGCACAGCTCTGTTGATGTTCTGGAGGAAATGAAACAAAGAGGAGTTGTGCCTAATTGCATCACATATACTATCCTTTTGATAGCATGTGAAAGGTAGTGATTCCTTGCAACTAAATATGTCACCCTTTCCTTTCAATAAACATTATCACTGAATGTTGTAGTTGTTATTTTATATTTATTATATATAAATGACTCCATCTTTGATGGGACTTTTGATCCTATGATGCAGAATAAGCATTCCATTTCTTTTATGGTTTTCAGGAAGGATGAACCTGAATTAGCTGTTAAGCTTTTCTCAAGGGCAACGATGGATGGTGTTGTACCTAATCTTACGATGTGCAACTGTGTTATAGGTAGTTACCAGTGCTTTTAAATAGTATATTTTTAAGAGAATCATTTGGTTGAAAATCCTCAACTTCTCTTTTTAATAAATTTAAGTTCCTCTTAAAACCTCTTTTCTGTACAAGGATTCTGATGATTGTTGTTTTATAATGGAGCTATTCTGAATGACAGCTTGATAATTATGAAAAATACACCATTGTTTGTTTGCCTTCTTTTGTGGTTCAAGGGTGAATAATTGCATGATTGAGTTGAGAACTTGCCAATTCAACTGTGTTATAGGTATTAGGTACTAACTAGTGCTTTAAAGTAGTAAATATTAAGAGAATCATTTGGTTAAAAATGGTCACTTACAATTTTTCGAATAAAGTTAAGTTCCTCTTAAAATATCTTTTGTGTACAAGAATTCTGATGATCGTTCTTTTATAATAGAGCAATTTTGATTGACAAAGCTTGATTAATATTAAAAAACCAAAAACCATTGGTTGTTTGCAATCTTTTGTGGTTGAAGGGTGAAGAATAATTGGATGATTGCATTGAGAGATTGAGATCCACGACATTATATTGTGTTTGGATCATTTGTCCTTTAATGAGCTAGGCAGGTTTTAAAATAAATTGGCTTGTTTCATAAGCTTCTGAATCATTAAATTATCAAAAACTATATTGATGAATATGAATGCTTTTGCTCAAGGCCTATGCTTGCGGAGATTTCAAAAGGCATCTGCACTTAGAGAGTCAATCGTGTCTTATGACTCAGGAAATGCACAGATACATAACCAATGGTATGGAACCTTTTCAATTATGTGTTCTAAATTAGGAAACTAACTCATCAAACAACAGCTGGATTGTCCAGGAATCTTAGAATCCTAGTTTTATTATTTTGTGTGAAATACCTAATTATGAAATAGACATGATATTATGATTCATTGTTAGTTTTACCACGTGATCCTGTCAACTCTTTCCATCATTGATTTCTTCATTTACTATGCTTGGCTGTTTTTTCAATTTTAACTTTCCATTTTGTGTTTGAGTTATAAACTTACAACAAACTTGGTGAGTGTTATATTAATAGAATCTTTCTTGTTGGCCTCGCATTCACCATATCATGATTGCAAAAAACTAGTGGATTTAAAATTCTAAGTTGAACAATCCACGTAAATATCCTTTTCTAGTTCAGTTAGTTTCATTGCTCCAATTCTGAATTTGCTGTAGGAAGGCTTTAAATTTAAACAGTCAAAGAATTCTATTTTGCATGTGCCAGATGGGAACTGTTTATGCACAACCTAGCGGCCAACTGATTGGCAAGAAATCAGTCACTGACCCGGCACAACTATGGACTTTCCCCCTAACATGTCACTAACGGAGGAAATTCCTCTTTAAGGTTTCCCAGGCTTGAAGATGGACAAGCCTGGACTAACCAAGGGAGAGATCCTAGTCAATCTTTTTCTAAGGCCAACTACAAAGGGTTTAGCTAACCTAAGATACTAATCTAGATTCTAGCCCTTATTTTAATTAGGATGTGCCTAGGTAAAGGTATATGATTAGATTCAAGGCACGCTCTAAGCTAATGGTTCAAAGATGAAATTGAAATGACCATTGGAAGAGTAAACTGTAAAATATGATACATAAGCAAGATGGAAGTTGATTGTTAGCAAGCTATGATCCATGTGTCACATAAGCATTCACATAATCATGGCATTCATTATTGAAGCAATATGAGATAAATCAAAGAATATCTTCCATGAATCATTTAGAACCATCCACAAGAAATTATAGCAACAACTTATGACAATTAGGAAAAGTGTAGATTGCTTAGTGAGCCACTTTATCACAAGAAGTTTGTTAAGTTTAAGACTTGTTGCATGTGGATCAAATCAAAGCATTCACATGTGACATTAGATTACAACAACAATTCATAACATCAGGAAAGTGCAAATTGCTACCAAGACAAGATATTACAACAAATTGCATGTGTTTATGTGGATTAAATGAAGCATTCACAAGTTATCCATTCAAATTACCATCGTAGCGAATTGACATGAATTCATTAAGAGTTGTAGCAATTAAAGATAAACACATGTGCTTTACAATAACCATAGCATCATCATTTAAGCATTAACCATTGTCAATATTTACCAAGTAAAGCAAATAGTCAATGTGAGAGTAAGACAACCAAATGTTAGTTTAATTAGATTAAGTTATAGATATGAGATATAACCACAAATACTAAGTTAATCATTATCAAATCACAAAATTCAGAAAATTAATTAGCTTGACTAGTGTAATGAACAAAATATATATAATAATTAAATATTAATAAACATTAATATTTAATTATTATATATATTTTGTTCATTACATTATATTTAATTATTAATGTTTATTAATATTTAATTATTATATATATTTTGTTCATTACAACTGGCAATATTGAGCATGTACCTAAGTATCAATCCAATGTATTAAAACCATAGTTTTAAAAATCGAATTGGTCTCAGAATTGGCCAAGGGTCAACTCGGGCTTGGACTTAGGATTGGTAATGAATAGGTCATGACTTGGCCGATTTGAATTTAAGTGAATATGTATGGAGGGAAAGAAAGGGGTCTTTGCAAATTAACCATCATAGCAACTAAGTGTGACAGGTTTTCCCTTAAATTTCAATAGTTAGGGTTTAAGATATTTCTTACACATGTGTGCCTTAGAAGGAAGTGCTATCATGGGTCACCCATCCCTGCTACTTTTTTGTGATCCCTTTTATTTTATTTTTCATTTGTTTCCGTTTCTTAGCATTTTCATTGGCATGGTCCCTTTGCTTTAGATTTGGCTTTGATAAGTTGGGACTTGTTATGATATAAGGCTACACATGTAATAAAGCCAGTTAAGTGACTTAGGTCAAAAGTTGGGTTTTTAGGCATCTTAAGGTTTATGTATTAGGGTTACGGTTTTGGTCACTAAGTCTCTTTATAAGAGCGATGACCCTCATGTAATGTGTACCGTACCGTCTCATAATAATATTGTTCTATGTGAGATCATGTGTTTCATAACATAACCCGCTCAAGGGTTTCTTGTTTATTGGTTCTCGGAATATGGTATTAGAGCAGGGAAATCCATGTAGCTAGGCTTGGACGATGAATTTGCTTAACGGATTTCTGAGCTGCTTTCTGTAATGTATTATGAAAGTTGCCACCACCCAATTGTTGTCTAATGATCACGAGAAAGAAGTTGAGCTACTACTTATTTTGTTTTCTTCTGGTTTTCATGCATAAGGATTTTTATGCAGACGCCCATGATTTTACATAGTTGTTGTTTTATTGTGTTTTGCTCAGTCGTTGACTCGTTTCCAAATATCGATCCGTATAGTTGTCAAATCGACAACCAACAATTGATCTGGTCCGTGCACCATATGCCATCAATTGATTTGTACATCGTACAACCTCCAGTCATGTTTTACACAATCTGTGCAATTGTCAAAGAAAATCACGATTTACATAATCTGTACAGCCATCAAAGAAAGTCATGATTACATAGTCTGTAAAGTCGACTTCCATACAACTATTTCCATCCATCAAATCAATTACGTACAGTGGTAATTTTCCAACAATTTTTTTTGTGTTATTTCCATAAATTTATTTTCCAACAGTAATTATTTTTAGCAAACAAAGTTGAAGTAATCATATCTGATCAACCATGGAGATGCCATTAGAGAAATATACTAGTTTCAACTTGTTACCACCTAAGTTGTACTTGGTGGATTTTTCAAGCGAGTTGACAAAGTAGAACAAGTATACTTGTTCATTCTTTAGAGTTCAGAAGTACGGCAGGCTTTTCTGGGAGTCTGTTCAAGTTTTTTTTGTAACACATGTTCATACCCCCTTGGGGAAATTGTAAAAAATGTGCTAGAATGGTCAATTTTTATAAAAGGCTCGACTTCCTAGACTTAGGCATCAAGCCGACTAGCCCAAAGTGTTTTTTCCCTCGGTAATTATTGGTTGTTGAACAAACAACTAATAATTTTTGAGTTTTTCACTCACACCTCCAAAGTTGGGGTAGTCGTCTTGGTGGTTAGGACTTAGGAGGTTATTAGAGCCTCTATGTCAATGTTTTTAAACATGCTAGGCATTGGTATTGAGTCATATGGACATGTTCTAGGTCCCCTTAGAGTTTCGTCCGATTCCGAGAAAGATATTGTTTTTCCGTTTTAAAGCCATTTTTAATGGTTTAAATAAAAAACTTGGAAATGGCATAAAAACTTGATCAAGAGGGGCAATTTGGCGTGGGGATGCTTGTTTTAATGCTCAGAGCATACTCTTTACCTCGGGACCCACTTTCCAACACTCCGGGTGGTCAAAAAGTCACTTAAGGTCATTTTTTGTTAACGGAGCATCAAAGCGACACTTCAATGTTAAAGATGTGACATTTTGGAATAAGTCCAAATATTTAAGAAAGTCAAAAAAATATTTTTTAAAAGGCTAAGTGATGATTGGGCATGGTGGTCCCCATATGGGTGAATTCTTATAAGAGGGAGACGCACTTTAAAATTCATTTGACTTACCATGTAATTTACCCAAAGTTTATGCTCACGCCATCTCTCATGCGATTTCTTCATGGGTTAGAGTGTGGCCCACACTTGTGACTAGCGAGTGGGTTTTTTTAATATGATTCATCAAGTTATTAGCCCCACATATTATTTGCCATTTTAAACTATGGTATCACCCATCATGCTAACGTCATACTATCCGTACAAATTGGATTGGCGTGAAGGTGGATTTGCACATGCGAATTGGATGGGTGATATGTCTTGGAAGGTGGAGGAGGTCGCCTACCTCATGGGAGGTGGAGCCTCCTCCATGTTATTACTTCACTTAACTCTATCTTACTCCCTAAAAACTCTCAGAGCACTTGACTTCATCTCCCAGTGATGATTCCCCTCCCCCCTCTTTGGAGTTTCTATATATTGAAGGCAATTTGGCCATTGTAAAGATTAGAAGGTTGAACCTCAGCTTGCATACATTGTAATATTTTTTTGAGTATTGTTAATAAAACGCTTTGGAGGCAATTTCGGCATGGGATTCATGAATGTTTGGCTTATGTTGTCTTTGTTATGAATCGTTGAGGTAACCTGTATTAGTTTCTTTCGTATTTGCAATTGTTGGGATTACTTGTCTGTATAAAGAAATTTACATTTCGGTAAGAATAGGAAGTGAATCTTGTTAGGTTACTTCTTATTGTGAAATATATTAGATTACCAGGTATTATAAGATTTCTTGTACTGAACTATAATGTTGTTTATCTTCTTATAATTTCACATAGGTGCTTTTTATCCTCTTTGCAATTGTTGAGTGTTTGTTACAGGAAATCTAAGCTGGAGCATCTGATGAGCCAGTGGTCTCTCCCTTTTCTCCAATAACTTTGAAGAAGAAGCATCATCTCTCTGTTCTCACCAAAGGAGGTGTCACCATCCCCTTTCTATTTCTTGCTCCATCTGGTTCTATCATTTCTTGATTTAAAACTTTCAAGTTTATTGTGTTTACGATTACTTTGCTTAGATCTAAATTTCAAAGAAGTATCTAAAGTAGATTTAAATTCCTAAGTCTAGATCTCGTTGAATAATTAAAAGTTCTTTAAATTTTTAGATCTAGCTCTCTTTTCGCAAGTTCAAAGTTGAAATTCAAAAGTAGTTGGTTAAGAGGTTTAAAGAGCTTTCAATTTATTTATTTGGCATATAGTGCTTGATATTTGCTTGCTATTCTCTTCAAGAGGCAAGCAAAGATCCTAAGAATGCAAGCTTCCTAGCTTGCCTTAGTCATTTTCAGCTAGTTTTACTTAGAATTTTTCAGACCTTTTTTGTGGACTTTCCCAAGACATTCTTAAAGAGTCTTTGGGTGTCTTGCACATTCTTTTCATCGCTGTTTTTTGCAGGTTTACAATAAAAGAGGAGGAAACTCTGGTGAATTTTAGCAAAATTGAGCAAAAGGAAGACCCACAGAGATCCCCCTTGCATAAAAAGTTAATTTTTCAATAAATTTTAAGCCTCTGGATCCAAAATACAAGGACCAAAGCGCATTTCTTCTATGTTGTAAAGAGCTAATAAAGATTTGAGTAGGCTCCTTAGAGCCCACTCCCCATCTCCCCTAGGGGGATTCCCGTCGGTGTTCGTTTTCATGTTTATGCTTTTGCTGGTGTAGTTGGTATTATTTTTTTGTTATTTTAAGTTGCATCTTTATCCTTTGCAAAGTAATACAACTTCTAACCCCACAACTTCCTGAGTTACCCAAAAGGGGAAAGAGATGCATGGTAGGATTAATTAAATAACCTTAGTTTGATTTGCACTATCTTTTACTTTTACGGTAACTTACATCTCCTTGTTTTCTCGATTAGGGTTTACAACCTAAAAGAGACTCTTGGGGATTTAGTAAAAAGCAAACCTTGTTAAAAACTCCTTAAAATTAACAAGGCTCTTATCCTCGTATGCTCTACCTCCTCTGCAGCTTTGTCTGATCAGTTGGTTGTATCAGAAAAGGATATGAGTGACTAGTAATTAGTCTCATTTTTTAAATTGATCCCCAAACGAAAATTCGACATTTTTTTTAATATTGCTAAGTTGTGAGAAAAGTCTTCAAGTGAAGCGGGAACCACTAAACAGTGACTGCGGGGACCCGTCAGGCTACACCCTCGTTTGGTGTAGTGTTGGACACACCCCTGTAACTCTGATTTAGCCCACATTTCACTGTGAGAACCACTTCTAAGTAATTAGAGACATATTCCTTGTACCCCTTAGGTATATCTGGAATCCCCTCTTCTTTCTAATAATCCATATCATTACCATATTAATAAAACCGACCAACAATTAACCCACTCCTTAATCAACTCATCTAATAAATCCTAAAACTTACCAACAAGACACTTCAATATTTTCACTGAGACCACAACAACAACCCTTATATGCAAGCACTCCATATTCATTGGCACTGGTCTTCACATTTTTATGGTTAAATCAATTTCTGTGTATTGTCATGAATGGTGTTTGAATTATCAATGTTGTTGTTATTATAATTCATTTGCACTAACTCATTGTTAAGGTTTTTATTCATTTCACATTAACTTCTAAAATCAATCATTTCTTTCGTAGAGTAAAAACCTTAGATTTTACTTATCATAAGGATCACCCCCCTTGGCTTTATTAGGAGTTGGCCTAGACGAAGGAGCTGAGTATTAGGTGACAACACTTGGCTTGAGCTTTCTCCCAAGATTGCACCCAATGGCTTGAAGATTTCTGCTACGAGACCTGAGGTGCGAATTAGGCGGCAACACAACTTCCACACATGGAAAGTGAAGATCTGGATGCAGTTAATGTCTAAGAATATCTAGGGTATTGTTAAAGGAGCGTAGCTAGTGCCTAAGGATCCGAACAAATTAATAGAATGGAACAACAAAGATGATAAGCAAAAATCTATTATTGGCATTTCCCTCTCAGACTCAGAGCTACATCATGTAGATCTAGATAAATCTTCCAAGGATATATGGAACAATTTGAATAAATTGTTTGGAGCAGAAGTGACGAATGCGAAATTTGCCCTAAAACTACAGTTGTTTAGCTTCAAAATACTAGCAGAAGCAACCATGTCAAGCCACATCAACAATCTAAGATCTATTATCAAACAACTTGTAGAAGTCAAGGAAGTAGTTGACACGGAGGATGCCATAGTTATTCTCTTGGATAATGTTGAAATATTGTAACTTCGAAAAATATTCTATATGTATCTTTTTGTGGTCCCCGATGGTCCTACCGGGAGAACCACTTGTATTACATTGTACCCCGATGCTCCTAATCGGAAGAACTAATAAGAGTCATGAACTAGTCCCCTCTAATTGTAAAGGTGGGTCATCAGCACCCCAGTGTGGTTACTTGAGCCTACATGTGTAACTCGAGCCTACATGATTTAACTCGAGCCTACATGTCAAATGAGTTAACTTAAGTGAACGGATGAATATAAATAGAGGTGTAGTGCTCCTCATTTGTGACACACACTCTCACTTGTACAGCGCATTAGTGGAGAAGAAAAGTAGCTGGAGAAGGAGGAGGATCAGGCTTTGATCTCCTTGCTGGTTTTATCTTTTATCCTTTTGGGCATCTATATTGAGGAAGCTTTTGCTGGGTTTTTCCCTTTAGGGTTTTCCCAGGATAAATCTTTGTGTTCCCTTTTTATGGTTGTGCTTGTCTATCTTTCAGTGATCCTGTTTATATGCTTTTGTTATGAAAATGAAATGAAATACTGATGTCTTAGCTAAGCATATGAAAATTTAACATGGTATCAAAGCTAACCAGAGAAGAAGACATTGTGCAGCTTCAGAAGCTAGGGCTTCTTACTTTTTGGGTCTCTCTCCACAATCCATCAGCAAAAGTATGCTAGGATGACTCTCCATTGAAGGGCGCATCTTTCTGTCGAAGCGGAATTCGATTCCGACCATTTTCAGTTTCCGATGTGGAAATTAGGGCTTTCTATAGAAGAGGAATTTTTTAGTGAGACCAGCATAGGATTGTTCTCCTCATCAAAACCGAATTTTAGAGACCTGGATCAAGAAATTTGGTTGGGTGAAACTCTGGGAAAGTCAAACCCTAATTTGACCCCAAGCTAGAAAAAACCCTAAATACTAAAACTGCTACGTTTTGGTACATTCGCTATATTCCGATATTGGAGAAGGATCAGGAGCTGAAAATTGCAGGGACCGAAGATAAAATCCTGGTAAACACGGTGTCCAAAATTCATCCTCAGATTCGTTGTATTCCGGGAGATATGTTCTCTCCAAGTTAGGGTTCCAGCCTCTTCTAGAATTCATCCCTAAACAGGACACCTGGGGAGCATTGCAATATCTTGGGCTACAGAGGTCCAAATGGAATTCCTGAAGATGTTCCAGAAATATCACGGACTGTAATTTCGGTGGTCCGAATATCAGACTCAAAAGATGAACCAGTGACACGTGGCATGCCGTACAACTTTGTTGTCCTGAACAGTCTTGTAACAGGTCACCTTGGGAAAAGGATCATAAATCCCAAATGGTGAAACCAATTCTGATAAAACCTGCGGTGTTGGATCAGGGACATGCGAGGTTACCTCAGTAAAAAAATTTCAGACACAGAGGAGCATAAATTGCAGAGATATCACAGAAAAAGTAACAGGCATTTCTGTTGAAGAAATTGGAAAATTAGGGCTTCCTGTTCCGGGAGCTTCCCTCCACTGTTTTCAGAAATGGAGTACATTGGACGGCTCCATTTGAAGAGATATATCTGTCTAGCCAATTAGATCTGAAAGATTCCAATTTTTTGAACTTAGGGTTTCTATGACAAACCCTAGATCAGCCAGCTCAGGAACCAGGACGGACACCTCAAATCGGTAAGATCTAATCCTTTGCTATGTTCATTTGAGGTTCTCATTTCAAAGTGATTTATGACATCAGCTTGATGATAAGCTTGGTGAAGTTGACAACTTCCAAGCCTAGAAGTATATGATCTCTCTGAAGAAAATGGATTGGACACCTACATGAGCATAGAGGTTCCAGTTTCAGAGGGAGATGAGGCTAGAAGCCTTTCTCAAGAAGAACTTGGTCAAATCCCAGAAGATCATTGATGATTCAGTTACGAATCAACTTGTACTACAAGTGTCTTCCCTAAAGACATCGATGAGAATGCAGAGACCATGCAATCATAAGGATCTCTCAAATCAAAGAACAACTTCAAGCGGGGAAAGAAGAAGTGAAGAATGCAGAAGTGGTGATGGCCACCTTGAATGGCCTCCCAGGGTCATAGAATTCATTCATTTAAGAAATGTGTTCCAAAAGGAAGTGATTACTTTCAGCAGACTTTGGGAAGAAAAAGAAGCTCGTCTCTGAAGATCAAGCTCTCATCTTCCAAAGAAGATCCCTCAATCAATGAGGAATATGAAGAACTTCTTATCCACCTCAGCATTTGGATAAGAAACGATGCTATCATGAATGAAGAAGACGATGAAGCTGAAGACTCAAGAAGGAGTATACCCATGAAACAAATAAAGATAAGTATTCAATTGTCATTTCATGAAATTGTTTTGTTATACATTTGATTATATTCAGTTGATGTATTTTTTGCATTAATGACTGTATACTGCTAATATGCATGTGATGGGTAAGTAGCTCATGGCGCTATACAACTCTCCATTGCTACTTATCAAACCTCTTTGCTGACATATTGGATTAGTGCACAATCTCAATAATTTCATGGTGGAAATGGAAGGCATCTAGAAAGTTTATGTGAGATATGGATGAATGTTGTATTGACTAAACAGTTGCATGATGCATAAGAATTTGTCGTTATGCATATGTTTTATGAAATAGTTCTAACCATGCAACTGGTTCATTTGAATTGTAGGAAAGGTCATGAACAACCTCCTACAAGAAAAGAAGGATGAGACTTGTTCCGAAGAACAAGTGATGACAATTCAAGATCCACTCCAATAAACATGAATATAAAGCTCCCAGGGTTAGAGACACCATGACGGAAGAAAGAGCTTCAGAGAGTGGTAGATCCACCTTGAAGGATGAAGACCACCATGGGTACAAGAGATAACTAAAGATGAAGAAAATAATGCTATGAAAGAAGCTATGATCAAAGAATAACAGTTGATCATGGGGAATGATGTAAACGATATGATGGAACAAGTGTACAAAGCAAGGTTCGTGATTCTCCCCAGAAAGAATAGACTATGACATGACATACTCTATTGACCAGTATATATCAAGCATAGAACCACCTGTACAGAATGAAGAGGGAAGATGATACTCCACTTCAGGGGGAGTGACTACAGAAAATTATATCGGAGATCGACATGTTACGACATGATGGATAGCTTTGTGATGGATTGAGACTTTACCAAGAGTAAAGTGGGTTCCAACCTTCAAGGTTGAATGCAAAAGACTAGGATATGTTGATGACCTGAGAAGACAAACTCATAGAAGATGTTGTGATACTAGAATGATGAATGTGGTATCTTCCAAATGGATTTGCAAGATAAGATATGTTACTGATAGAAGTAAGGTAAGAGTTGTGGCTAAAGGTTTCTATCAGAAAGAGGGAATTAATTCTAAAGAGACACTTACTCCAGGAAGCAAGGTACATTTCCTTCAAAACTATCATGGTAGTTTCATCCATGATGAAGTAAAGACAAGCCTTCCTTAATGGTATGATTGAGGAAGAGTTTTACATCAAATAGTCACGAGGATTTGAAGTTGAAGACAGAAGGAATCAAGTATGCAAGTTGAAGAAGGCTCTCTATGGCCTGAAGCAAGCTCCCAGAGCTTGGTATGGAAGAATAGATAGTTTCCTGATGAGCATGGGCTTTGCCAAGAGTAAAGTCGATACTAACCTTTCCTACAAGGTTGTAGAAGATGTACTTGTCATTCTATTACTATATGTGGATGACTTATTCTTGACAGGGAATGAGAAACAGATCATGGAAAGCAAGAAGAAACTAGCAGAAGAATTTGAGATGAAAGACCTTGGGTTAATGCATTATTTCCTAGGTCTGGAAGTATGGCAAAGTTCAAAAGGAATCTTTCTCAACCAGGGAAAGTATGTGGTAGAGATATTGAAGAGATTCAATATGTTGAAGTGCAAAGTCATGGCCACACCCATGGACTCCAACCTGAAGCTATTAGCTGATGACTCATTAGAGTTAATGGATGTGACTCACTACAGACAGATCATTGGGTCATTGATGTACATAACAAATACCAGACCAGACATTTGTTTTGCTGTGAACACCTTAAGTCAATATCTTGTTCAACCAAGACGGGTTCACCTAGTAGCTGCAAAACATGTGATGAGATACCTGAAAGGAACTATAGACTTTGGTCTATACTATGATGGTAGCCATGAGTATAGATTGTGTGGCTACACAGATGCAGATTGGGCCGGAAGTATCTCAGACAGGAAAAGCACATCAGGTATATGCTTTTGTTTGAGGTCTGCTATGAGTTCATGGTTTAGCAGGAAACAGTCCAGTGTTTCTCTTAGCACGGTTGAAGCAGAATACATAGCAGATTGCTCTACTAAGTTGTGAAGCCATATGGCTTCAGAAGCTGATATCAGGTCTCTTTGACCTGAAGATGGACACACGAATGATTCTATGTGATAACCACAGTTGTGATGACAAAGAACCCTGTGTTCCACGTAACACGTAGAAATCCGGTATTTCTACATACAAGATAAGATGAAGATAATGATACTGTAGATGCAGATGATGGTGATTTAATATTTCTACACTGAATATAGAGATGATGATGTTTCAGTATTCCCATATTAAAGATATAGATGATGATGATTTCAGTATTCCCATACTGAAGATATAGATGCTATTTTAGTATTTACATTCTGTAGATATAGATAATGGTGATTCCGTATTTCTATACTAAATATAGAGATGATGATGATTTCAGTATTTCTATACTGAAGATATAAGATGATGATGCTATTAGTATTCACATACTGGAGATACAGATGGTGATAAATCAGTATTCAGATATTGAAGATGCAGATGATGATGGTTTGGATGATGATGTACTGACGAAGGCTCTGCCTCGAGTAGAGTTCGAACACTTTCGAGACAAGCTTGGTGTTGTTCAGAAAGACCTTCCTTGAAAGGGGGAGTAGTGATGTTGCAGTGGGATTGTATCATCCTAGGCATTTGCCCTAAAGTGATCCGGAGACCTCGGTCCTCGAGAATGAAGAGGGATTGTATCATCCCGGGACATCTGTCCACAATAGATCCAGTGACCTTGGTCCTCGAGAACATGGCGGGATTGTATCATCCCTGGGCACTTGCCCTAAAGTGATCCGGAGACCTCGGTCTTCGAGAATTAAGCAGAATTGTATCGTCCTTAGAC